>JABSTN010000374.1:0-46559 GCA_013759125.1 Fusarium sp. NRRL 53293 | reverse complement strand
GTACAAGGGAGAGACTGGGGAATGCCGCCCCAAAGGAAGCTGAGAAGCTGGGGGTGATGGGGAGGGAGGGGGCACTCTCACCCTGAATGTCTCATCATTCTCTGCCCATGGGGTCTTGGCGCACTGACGAGCAGATTTGGAGACAAGACTCCAGAGCTGATTGCTGCTGCTCTGCTGAGCTAGCCACGAGGTATGTAAAATGCGACCTAATCCATTTTTCGCTTAGATGAGCTTCCAAAATGCTTCGAATGCTTCTAGTCTTGAGACGAAGTCAGATGATTAACCTGTTTCTGTCTAGTCGGCAAATTCAAGTGCCGGTTTGATTTGTTGCCGGGCTTGGCCGACACGTGAGGGTTGCGAAGGTGAGCGTGAGCCATGCCGTTTTGACGATGGCGTTGATACGGTTTGATCCGTGGGGGCGAGAGGGAGAGTTCACCACTGCGAGATAGACCATGATCCAGATCTGATTGATCATCGAGCTGGAAACGTGCTGCTGCAGCATGAGACGGCATTGCCCGATTGGACAGAGAGTCAGTTGTCGCTCCGGTAGTGAATGGCTGGTGATTCATTGGGTGCCACGCTTGTCGCCTTCGTGGGATGGAGCTTGGGCCAATCAATTTGTTTTCGTGCTATGACCGCCACTGTGGGCAAGGTGATGATGCGTGGATAATTATTCATCCTTCCGCGAAATGTGGCTGTTGCAGCAGTTCCAAGCTGAAGTGGTGATAGTTACAGCATATAATACCTAGCGGTAGAGACATGAGTTTGACGAAGCAGATGTTAAAGAGAAGCGTAATGTGCAGTTGTTGTCAAATTGCTGCACTTGTCGTGTTCCAAGGTGTAACCGTTGGCGCAACAAAGTATTCAGAGTACACTCAACACAGTAAATTGTCACGTTGTTTTCCACGCACGGCTCACAACAATAGATTCATCCATCAGCAAACCCAAGTACATATAATATAAATGACCTAATGAATGATTCCACTGGCTTTTGCTTACAACTTACGATTACTGTCGGTGCAAAGGAATTCCGATATCATAGTCCTGCTCTTGGTGCAGGGTAAGATACACGTCACTAACTGATAAGCCTGAACCACAAAACCGATCCTTAGCCTTATCTGATAAGCAGAATCCACTGAGCTTTGCCTCAAATTGCCCCCGGGCCGAGCTATATCCACAAACGACGAAATTTTTATAGACAGCTAAGAAAGTCAACGTAATCATACTAATTCTCCTTGTCATTAAATATCTGGTAGCCAAGTAGTATCACTGTTAGGGTTTTTCTCAGAGATGTCACCCTTCGACGCCGCGAGATTCAGGACAATATTGTCACTGTTCTAGACACCGGCATCCTGATGTTAGGCACTGCAATCAATAATGTCCGTAACTGCACACTCTGATATGCATGCATAATATGACAAGTAGATCCGATGATAAAGTCACAAGAAGATCTCGGGTAAGCCAAAGAGTGGCTTTTATGTTGTTTCACAACGTGGATGGCAACAAAGATAATGATAGCCCAATTGCTTATAGCTATTCCATGATTTGCCTATCTCTCCTCCCCGCTTTGCGCCTCTGTGCCAACCCCTGCCATAATGGATCTTCTCCCCCAAGTAGCTAAAGTGCAATAAAGCAAATTAACTCGACCCCAGCCCCTTTTGTGTGGGGATCCGGGCGAGCGGGGTTTTATGAAATTAAATAGCTCAATTTCACGACCACGATTCGTACTAACAACAATATACTTCCAAACCTCATTCGTATCACTGATTTGGTACAATAGCGCAGCTTATCACTCCCGCATTTGTCTCAGGTACCATTGGGCATCCATGCGGCAGCTATTTTTGGCTTGTGAGATTCACATTGTACCAGATAGTCACAACAAATCCACATACATTTGCTTAGACCCTCCGCAAGGCAGAAAAGTTAAACCATCGACCCAAACTCAGTGACCACAGCTTTCGCCAGGCCACTTATCTCCCTAGCAACAAACATGTCTCAACCTGGCGATTATACGGTCGGTTGGATTTGCGCCGTCACTACGGAATACATCGCTGCGCAAGCATTTCTTGATGAAAAACATAACGGAATCGATTTTCTACCTGATGGCGATAATAATGATTATACGTTAGGTAGAATAGGACGGCATAATATTGTTATTGCTGTTATCCCCTATGGGGAGTATGGTATGTCTCGTGCTGCCACGGTTGCTACTGATATAATACGCACTTTTCCAAATATCAGGATCGGTCTGATGGTTGGTATTGGCGGCGGCGCTCCAAGCCCAAGGCACGATATCCGCCTTGGTGATATCGTAGTTAATGCCCCCAGAGAAGGGAAGGCTAGCGTACTACAATATGATTTTGGCAAAACCATTCAAGACCGGAAATTCCAGCGGACAGGGTTTATGAATCAGTCACCTTTAGTCCTAAGGTCAGCAGTCAGCGGCCTCATGGCGGAATACGAAATGGAAGGGCATAGACTCAAAGAGGATGTCGATGAAGCTCTGCAGAGGTATCCAAGACTCCAGCGCAAATACGGCCGACCAGACCAGATAAGCGACCGACTATACAAATCGAGCATAATACATCCCTATACAAGAGATTCGGATTGTGACACAGACTGCGGCTTTGACATATCGAGATTGGTATTTCGACCTGAACGGACTGGAGACGACGATGATCCAATGATCCACTATGGTATTATTGCATCAGGAAACCAGCTTATGAAAGATGCCTCTATTAGAGATGAGATTGCTCAGGAGGAGGACATTTTATGCTTTGAAATGGAGGCAGCGGGGTTAATGAATCACTTTCCATGCTTGGTGATTCGTGGTATATGCGATTATGCTGATTCCCATAAGAATGATATATGGCAGGGCTATGCAGCGATGATGGCTGCTTCTTATGCGAGGAATATCCTATACCGCATAGCCCCCAACAACGTTGAAGCGCAAAAACAGATCAGCGTCACTCTATCCGGTACATAACCCCATAGCCAGAAGTGCAATACGATGCCGTATTAACCTATCCTATAGAAATGACCAACGCCGTAGAAGTGCACCGACATATTGCTCAAGAACAGCTTCAAATACTCAGAGAACACGCCGATCAGAGACTGTCTCAGGAAGAGTGGCAGTGCCACCAGCTATTCCGTCTGGCGTCAGGGAGTTACAATGCGACCTATGAATGGTACAAAGACCGAGTTGAGACCCGGCTTGAAAATACTTGCATGTGGCTTCTCAACAACCCTGTTTTCCAAGCATGGATGACGCAAGATTCTGGTCCACTGCTAGTCTCGGCAGACCCTGGCTGTGGGAAGTCGGTTCTTGCCAAGTATCTTATTGATCACGGTCTACCAAGATCATCAGCTATTTGCTATTTCTTTTTCAAGGACCAGGATCAGAATACCACACGGCAAGCACTTTGCGCTTTGCTCCACCAGCTGTTCTGCCAAAAGCCATCTTTGCTTATCCATGCATTGCCCCGATATCGCCAAGAGGGGCGCGCGCTCATCGAATCTTCTATATCTCTCTGGAAAATCCTACGACAAGCAACGCATGATTTTAATGCAGGGCCTGTGATTATAGTCCTAGATGCTCTCGATGAGTGTGCAGAATCAGAGTTCCGGGGCCTCATACAAAACATTGTCGATCAATCTTATCACAACGGTTCAAGTCACAAGGTTAAGTATCTTTTGACATGCCGTCCATACATCCAGATTCTATCAGACTTCGAGGAGCTAATAGACGCATTCCCTAGCATCCATATTCCAGGAGAGGAACAGTCGGATGTGATAAGTCAAGAGGTGGACCACGTTGTCAGATACCGGCTCAATCAGCTGGTCATCAAGAAGCACCTATCGCCCGATATCCGGCAATCCCTGGAGAAAAGACTACTGGAGACTACACATCGCACGTATCTCTGGGTCTCCCTTACCTTCGACTACCTAATGCGGGAAAGCTTCAAGAAAACCGTGAAAGGAGTCGAATCTGCAACCATGACACTGCCCAAAAGTGTCAACGAGGCATACGAAGGGATTCTCAGCAAGACGGGGAATAAATCAGTGGTCAGAAGAGTGCTCTGTGTTCTGTTAGCAGCACAGCGGCCGCTAACGGTCTCTGAAATGAATGTTGCAATAAATATAGACTACGGCTTGCGATCACTTGACGAGCTCGACATCGAAACGGACGAAGACTTCAAAGTGAGTCTTAGATCTTGGTGTGGACTTTTTGTTTCCATCCACCAAGACCGTATATATTTCCTACACCAAACAGCTCGCGAATTTCTGCTTGCAAATCTGACTTCAGACGCTCCTATATCGCGACAGTTGCACTGGCATCGTTCGATATCAAGCCAAGACGCACATGTAGTTCTCACAGAGCTCTGCGTCTTGTATTTGGATTTGGCCGACTTCGAATCTAACTCCTCGGCAAACCCGACAATCCAGGTTGACAAGCCTATCGACAAAAGAGCCTTCTTATATTACTCGGCTCAGAACTGGAGCGTTCATTTCCACCAATCCTGTCTAGGCTACGAAAGTAAGATCATGCCTTCTGCTCTTAGGATCAGTAATCCAAACTCGAGTGGTCACGCGGTATGGTTTGATATATTTTGGCAAACCACAGGTTTCCAGAAGACCAACTTATGCACAGACCTCATGGTAGCATCATTTTTAGGCCTCTCCTCTATCGTCCAATCGCTTCTAGACAAGGGAACGGATATCGAGGCACGGGACACTCATTTCACCATGACACCATTGATGTGGGCTGTAATCAAAGGGCATGAACCCATCGTCAAGCTACTGCTTGATTATGGTGCTGACAGTGCCGTTCGAGTTGTGCATGGTCAAACACCACTATTACAAGCTGCTGAGCAGGGGAATAAGGGCATTGTTAGACTGCTTCTTGAAGGTGGGGCCGATATAGACATCCGCGACGAAGAAGGTTTGACGCCGCTGCAAGTGGCGGTCGAGAATAGGCATGAAGAGATTGTTAACTTGCTGCTTGATAAGGGTGCCAACATGGATGTCCTGGATAGAGAAGGTAATACGCTACTACTCTTTGCGTGGAGAAAGAGTGACGTTGGCCATTATCAAAACATTCTCCATCTACTACGAAAGAGAGGCGCTGATAGCAAGCAATTCGATGAAACTATGCAGAGACAGCACTTGCAGCACGCAGAGAGGATGAAAAAGATGAGAGAAGAAGATCATTTTCGGAGGAGAGGGTTTTGATACAGTTTCATAGTAGCTTTGCTATAACCAGTATGATAATTGCAGGAGTGTGAGGAGGCCTAGGCCGGAGGAGTAGCCACTGCAGGCAAGCGATCGAAAATATGACTTACTCTTGTCGAAGAGGGGACATTGAGACCCAATAAGTATTATCGTACCTATGTTGTGTGCCATCCCTTCAGTCAGCGCCCCTTTAAAACAACAGGAACCTTCGGTTTGAGCATTTACCTCACAATCACACAGTCTTTATGTTAGCCAACCTCTATCACACGAAATGATTAGGGACAACCCATTACGCCAAAACGGAATGTACCTTCACGCCATGGAAGGCGGGTATCTCAAGGTTTGCCTCTTTACATTCCCCATCAAGCCTGGTTTACCTAATATACTAGCTTAGTCTTAACAGGCTTTCCACACTAATTTTATCCATATCTCCTATATAACTGTAGGGAATCAAACCTGACACTGGTCATATCAAACAGGCGTAAGTAAAGTTAATCCCAAATCACTACAGGCACTGACTACTTTTAAAAAGTAAGTCAAGCCAAGCCTTAGGCTTTGTCAATTATTAAAAGTCTAACGTTTGTCGCTTCCGTGGGATAGAGGTTAGGCTAATTAATATGTTTTCGCGCTATAACTGCTACAGTAAGTAAGTTAATAGATATATAGATAATTTATTTATCCTTTTGCAAAATGTAGCTTTAATAGCTATTTTAAATTAAATAGTAATAGCTAATAGTATTATTTTATATAATTATAAGGTTATATACTTTCTAGAGTAGATACTACAGAGAGATATAACCTGTTAGTTATCTAATTAAAATGTAATATTTCCTTCTTTTAACAATAGAAGTTAGTACATATAATCGAGCAAACCTCGGTAAGCAAAGCGGCCAGATTGCTTGATTGATTTCTAAGTACGTATTGCACAGCCCTGTTATTTCTTTGAAAAATCAAGCATCTATGATATATAATTAAACATTATAAACAATACCTCCGATAGTTACTGGCAATTGACGATTGCAGGCGGTGCAAAGTGTCTCCGATATTATGTTCTTATGCTCAGTGGAGGGCAAGACATACGTCACCCCCCGATATCCCCGAACTGTAAAGCCGATCTTCAGTCTTATCGATAAGAGAATTCACTGATCTTGATCTCAGAATCCCTTAGTGCCGAATTTTATTCACCGAATACACCGATGGCCGAACTTTTGACGATGAGTATAAGAAAGTCAGCGTGCGCATTACGAATAATGATAATTATTCTTGGAACTACCTCTAAATATTCTTTATCATGGGTATAAAACTTCTTCTTCAAAAAGGCATCGTGCTGCAGCATAATGCGGAAGATAATATTATCGCTCTTAGAAACACCGACATCTTGATCGATGGTGATCGCATTGTTGAGATCGGACACAATCTTCAACCCCAAAATGCCTCCACAATTGACTGCGTGGGTAAAATAATCACTCCTGGGTTCATCAATGCCCATCATCATGTTTGGCAGAGCCAACTGAAGGGGAGACTTGGCGACTCTACGATGCTGGACTACATGCTCGAAGGTCAGTACCCTTCCATAAACACCGTGGCCAAACCGCTGATGGTATATTAGCCAACTTTCAAAGCTTCAACTTCTCACCAGACGATTTCTTCTGGGGTCAACTAGCTGGATGCCTTGAAGCCCTTGACTCGGGAACAACATGCGTTGTTGACAATGCACACGGCGCGTCCAGCCCCGAACATGGCCCAGCAGCCCTGAGCGCTACGTTGGTGTCGGGAATACGGTCCATATTTTGCCATGGCGTCATGCCATTACGTGCGGCAGAATGGACAGAGTCTTCGTTTGAGCTTGATCGCTCCCCTCAACCTGACTGGCTGCTGCCTCAGATGGATTCCTTCGCTTCAAAGGCGCCGTTTGGAGATGACAAGAGAGTGCAGTTGGGTTTGTTCTTTGACAGTCACTTCTTGCCGGAGAGTGTTGTTTCTGAGACGCTAAATCGTGTGAACGACGGGGGAGTGAAGCTTATTACAAGCCACTACAGACACTGGCCAGTCTCAAAGGGTGGATATCGCCTGAACTCTTTCCGCTGAGTATATAACGCTGACATAAATACGTAGGACAATCTCGAGTGCCGGAGCAATTACACGCCAGCGGTCTTCTTGGCCCTGATATCCTCCTTACTCACGGCAACGGAACAACACCAGAACAAGCATCTCTCCTCACCAAAGCCGGGACTTATATTGTCTCAACTCCCGATGCCGAAATCTTCATGGCATCAGGTGCAGACCCAGTAGCGTTTCGGGAAGATCTCCCATTGACTTGCCTCGGAGCCGATTGTCACTCCTGTGGACCAGTCAGCATGATGCATCAGATGCAAATCGCACTAGCAAGTGATCGAGGAATGCAGAACTCGACGACTTTTGCACAAGGTCACTATCCCAAGAAGATGCGGGCTACGGTGCAGAAAGCGTTCAATTTGGCTACCATCAAAGCCGCTCGGGCGATCAACATGGACAAGAACATTGGATCCATTGCAGTAGGAAAGTTGGCGGACTTGGTCATCTTCGACACGACCTCTCCTTCAATCAGCTGTGCAGCTGACCACGACCCATTGACTGCTATCGTCCGCCATGCAGGCGTCAGAGAGGTTGAGACCGTTATAGTAGGCGGCAAGGTTCGTAAGCACAATGGAAGTCTGCAGACCGTGCACTTGGCGGATGGCCGAGAAGTTGGCTTCGATCTCAAGCACGAGGCATTTAACTCAAAGGATGGATTGTCGTGGAAAGAAATTGCAAAGGAGCTGTCGAGAAGTCGAAGTGAGATTGAGGGCAGGATTAAAAAGGTTAATAAAGAGCTCGCTAGAGAGAAGCTTATGGGAATGATGGGAGGCTTGCAGGATATCTTGGTTGACTGATAGATCTTCTGTCTAAAAGATCTCCTGTAATATTAATGTATAGACAGATCCCAACTCCGGCCTTGATCTTAATCTAATTATCTAGGGAAGAAAACCCAGGGCCTTAATACTGAATAATGATGTGACTTAGGTAACTTAGCATAAGTTTTAGGATGCCTTTTACTGCGTCATGAGGCCTTTATAAATACCCAGGAGGAGTCAGACTTATAATCTTGTTATCTTATCAAGATAAGCGATACCACCAACACCATCAGCTCATTTCTTTTGCTGACCGTCTGTCAGCTGTAAATATTGACAGTTCATCTCATCCCCTAAAAGTAAATATGCTTATGCAAAGGATACCCCAGTCCGCCCGCTCAGGATGGTCAAATTGCCGACCGCTTCTTAGTCGTCGACTTCTTCAATTCCCTCATCATGCCGTTCCAACGCGCGGAAACGCGTACAGATCTATATACGTTCCTCCCAACTACTCACGTATACAAATTAGCTCAAAGGGAGACACTAAGCGCCTTTACTGTCTTTTGCAATCTTACATTGAAGACCCATCCCGCGCAAAAGCAGTTACCGAGGTTGCCATCGACGCAACGCCCTGGCTATATGCCTCCACGTCCAAATTGCCGTATTACGATGAATTGCCGACCTCGATGGGATATGAAGAACTTGGCGATTCGTCAGAGACAAGACTACGCAGATATGCTCGCCACCTAGAATTGCGCGATGAAACAGCTGACCAGGTCGACAAGATCCTTAGTTGGAAGCGTCGCGAGTATGATTTTAAACTTCAGAAGGAAAGCGAGTTTGCAATCGCCATGATACTCCTTCTTTTCTCGCTCTGCGAGAACATATCTACGTTATATCTTGCCGAACACCTCCAAGAACCTGTTATGGACTATATGCTCAAAGCAAACTATGCACAGATGAAGAGTCCTCCACTTCAGAAGCTGAAACATGTCCATTTCTTTGCTAGCGCTCAAAGCGACGAGAGGTTTTACACCGCGTTCGATATTCTCGGATTCACCCAGTTGATACATCGCCTCCCAGCTCTTGAATCAGTGGCTATGGATGGGATGTGCGATTGGCAGGCGGAGCGCACATTCTTCGTTCCGGGGACGGGAAACATGAAGAGATTGGAGATTACCCATTGCGATATTTCTCCCAGCTTCCTTGCTGTCATGATCTCGATTCCCAAGGCGCTTGAGGAATTCAAGCTGTCGATTGGTGGCCTATGGACTCGTGATGGGGCAGATACTTGTAGCGAACCGTTTTATATCGCAAAGGCACTTTCTGCGCATAGAAACTCATTGAGAGTGCTTGATATTGATGTTGATGCAGGCGCTGGGGCAAATGCGCTGGACTGGGATGTTGACAATAACTACGAGGAGGGAGAAGATGATGGGACTGATTGGTATACGACAGACCAGCTCGATTCGTATGGACGTGATAGGCTGGCTTTGGATAAAAAGATCAGTACTGGGCACAAGATGGAAACTAGCAAAGAGTACACACCGACCATTAGTTCATTACACGACTTTCCTCACCTCACGCATCTGAGCATCGGCGTCATGCCACTCCTCGGGGAATATGATTGGTGGAAACCACATTTTCGATTGAAAGAACCACCTTACCGACTTGAGAGACCCGCGCCTTTCAGACTGGTAGACATGTTACCGCCTTCCCTAGAGTATCTCTGCCTCTATGGGTATACGCGGGGTGAAAATCCGGATGTTGACGAGCATGTTGACGAGCTTTTGGCTAAGAGAGATGATAAGTTGCCGAACTTGATGGTAATTGAGGGCATCGAGGAGCGTGTGCGTCATATAAAGGATATTCTTCATGATATGGCCGTGGCGGAGGTTGATGAGGATGGGCTTTATGTGCGAGGGGAGGGATTTGAGTCTGGTTGGAAGCAGGCAGAGGAGCTGGGGCAGAACTAAAAGGTAAAGGATCGATAATAGCTGTTGCTTATTTTGAAGAAGAATTATAACTCTACTCTAAAGTATTTGTATATTAATGACTTTACTATAATGCTTCATGTCAGCTTGGCATCTGATGTCTACCATCCACAAACTGTTGCGCAGTCCACGCTACTATTGGCTAAAAAGCTCGGAACAGCCCCACTGTGCGATCGTCATTACAGGATGCCGATCCACGCGTTCTGTGTCACTGAAACGAACTGGGATCCATTTATCAATCTCTTACAGCAAATTATCTTCTCGTCAAAGCCAACAAATTGCCCTCCCGACTCGACATTCTCATCTCTATCAACCCATCGCTTACAATCCCTCGGTACAGCCCCACAGATGTCTCTACCAAACACTCGCCATCACGTCAAGACGGGCTGTCGGACCTGCAAGTGCGTCACCCTGACTCCCGCTAGCTACTCCGTGTACTAACTAATGAAAAAGAGCCCGAAAGATCAAGTGCGACGAGGGAAAGCCATCATGTAAGCGCTGCTTATCGTCGCGCCGCGTCTGTGGCGGTTACCAGGGCACAGCTAGCCTAACGTGCTACCGCCCAAACCAACTATCCGCGCGCGATCAGAGAGAAGGCAGAGCGTTCCAGTTCTTTACAGAAATGGTTGGGCCGGTTCTCTCGGGTCCTACTGACTCTTACTTTTGGACGCATCTGGTCATGCAGTTCAGCCACTTTGAGCCTACCATGCGCCATGCTGTTCTCTCCATCAGCTCGCTCTATGAGGAATTTGCTAGAGGCTCTCGTATCACCCGGCAGGTCTGTGGCAGCACTTTTGCTGTTGATCACTATAATTCTGCTATCAAGCATGTCAAGTCTGCTAGTGACGAGCAAATGATACTAGTGCTCTGCATACTCTTTATTTGTATTGAGTATCTACAAGGAGACTTTGACGCCGCGATGCAGCACTGTCGTCATGGTATCACGATACTAAATAATTCTTCGCGTCCGGAATGGATGTGTCAGTATCTCGTTCCTATATTCCGACGTCTGAGTATAACGCCATTCTTCTTTGGCGGCGGCAAACCACCTACGCCTCTCCCGCAGCTTATTGGTTTCGAGACACCGATGCCTGTGAAGTTTAACGATACGCGAGAGGCGCAGATAGTGATCGACGATCTGATGATTCGGATAATGGGGTGTTTGCACGACGGAAATGATGATAGAATTACGCTGGCTTCATTGTTGGATGGATGGGATTCCAAGATGAATGATCTGGAGCAGGAACTACCCCCATCCGCAACAGTGGATAAATACGCCATATGCGGAATGCGTTTCAAGCACAAGATGGCCAGAATATACATCCAAAAACAAAGCTCGCATACAGAAATGTGGTGGGATCAGCATATCAATATCTTCCGCGATGCTGTAAACTTGGCGGAAGAGGCGTTTCTCCTATCAACAACACCTGGTCACCAACGTATACCACAATCAAGCTTCAGCTTCGAAATGAGTTGGCTACCGATGCTATTCTTTGTTGTCCTCAAGTGTCGAGATTTAAAAACTCGTCATATGGCATTATCCTTATTGGCACAGCTTGGAACGGCTAAAGAGGGTTTGTTCGACGTGGGGACTCTGTATAGAGTTGGAAGACGACTTATCGAGCTTGAACATAATATATCACTTGGTGATACCGCTGAGCTGGTCAGTGCTGTTGTACCGCCGGAGGAGAGGCGCTATTTCGGTATTCCGATAAAACATGAGTTGGAAGTCATCTCCGAGAAGGATGGTGCATTCAAGTACAGAAGACAGGCCAAGTTTCTGACAAAAGATAAGGAGGGAAACGTCATCGCTCGAGAGGAATATATCTATGATGATAAACCTCGTGGGTGTAGTATTCAGATACCGCCAATGAGGTGTGCATATCGCTTGTAGGTATAGAGCTTGAGGTCTTTGGAGTGATGTATCAGATTGTTCACGTTGTACTGCATGACAGCTCAACAGTGGAGTCTATATATTGACTGTTTGATAAATTTCAAGCATTTATCGTTTTTATTAAACAATACTCAAAATTTTAGTATTGGTGATATCATATCTGGATGTCCATATCTTATGCCTTATTCGGAATGAGGAATGGGTCATTCCTCGCCGCCTCACTCTGCAACAGCCATTCAGGCCTCATCTTTGAGAGAGACATATGTTCTAACAGTTACTCCTCCTATACTTATACTATGCCAAAAAGACTTGATAGTTATATGATTTGCGACATCTGTATTTTTCCTCTCCTGAGCAATCCCAAGCAAAATCTTATTGTAACTATCACAAACATTGGGATTTGCTATGTTATTTATGAGCTTTCAGCAGCGCCTAGATGCCCATTGACAACAGCAGGGAAGATTGGCGTTCAGCCACGGGAATCGTTATCACTGATATCGCCCCCCCAAGCAACGAGATATTTAATGATATCTGGATTTCCTAGCTCAAATGCTTTGTCGAGAATCACCTGACCATCCATATCTGTGCCAGATTTTGCATTTGGGTTGGCATCGTGTTTGAGTAGCTCTTTCGTGACACTCACATGTCCTCCCGCCACAGCGTATGACAACGGTAGCTCACGACCGCTACACCTTTCGTTAGGGTTCACTCCGTTTTCGAGCAACTCCACCACGATTTCGAGATTTCCTTCTTCAGAGGCATATGAAAGCGCAGTGATACCGGTGGTGGAGATGGGTGTTCGAAAGACTTTGTAGAGGACCAGTTGACGAGCGAGGCGATGATCTCGCATCTTGGCAGCCCAAAGTAGAAGATCTTCGTTGCTAAAACGACGAATTTGCTTCACCGCCCCATGGTCAAGAAGCAGCTTGATGACGCCAAGATGTCTTTCCCTCAAAGGGTGCGACATGAACGTTTTGGTTTTCATCATTGGCTTGACCTTGGCGCCCTTATGCAGGAGCAAGTCAACAATGCCCACTCGTCCACCATTGATAGCATACAGCAGAGGTGTCCATCGGTACCAATCATACATTTCAATATTAGCCCCATTCTCAAGAAGCACAGTAGCTGTTGCTACATGGCCGTTCATGACACTATAGATGAGAGGTGACCTGTCATACCAGCCTTCTGTGTCAATTTCAGCCTTGCCAATCAACAGATTCACAATGTCTACGTGCCCAGCAGCACTAGCGTAGTGAAGAGGTTCTGATTCATAGCAATCCCGCAACTGAATTTCTGTCTGGTCGTAGGTCAAACGTGTGGTTAAATCAATACAGCAAGTGAAGGAGGCAACGTGCAGAGGACAACGGCCCCAGGCGTCGGGCTTATTAGCGGCACTGCTGAGCAAGTGTAGAGCGTCGTCACCCACACCGAGATCAAGCGCCAGGTGTAGCAAAGATCGACCAAACATATCCTTTTCCTCTGTGGCTTGGAATTGCGAGATTAATAGTCTCCTGTGTTGTCTCATTTCAATTAGTGATAGTAGATTGTGTTTCCAAGGTAATGGCGGCAGTCTACACTTTTCAATAGCCCTCAGGTGCTGCATCACTTCATGGTACTTCTGGGCGTAGTGTGATAGCTCAGATTCTTCTGACACTAGACTCGGATTATGGAGGAGTCGAAATTCTTGCACTCTGAGGACATGGAGGGCCAGGCTGGCTTGCTGGTAAGGCCAAGGTCTGGGGAAAGTGGTTTCCGTTTCGCCGACAAACCAGTCAGGATGCAACACCTCTTCTATCCTATCCCAGGTGTAGTAAGAGCTGGAAAATCTCAATGAAAGGTGATGCGAAGCCGCTGAAGATGAAGTATTTGCAAAGGCTTTGACTTTACGTCCAACTAGTGCTCGATAGTCTTCGATCTGTTCCAGCACGTCATGAACGTCATCTGGTTCACCATGGTCCAGGTCGAGTTCATCGCATGTTTCCCTTCGAATGGCAAGTGCGGCCTTTGAGTATTGCGTCAACGTCTCCAGCCAGAAGATTTCTAGCGGCCTTTCTATGTCAGTTCAAAGTCTAAATAGATGCAAAGCTAGCCCAGAACTTACAAAGATTCACTTGACTCATCATTATCGACGTCGGTTGCTGTAATTTTCCTTTTTCGGGCCTGGGCTCTTTGGGTAAGCTCAAGTCCTGTGCATTCACTTTGCAGCCCTTTTTCGGTACATCGTTGACAAGGGGTTGGGACACCAGCATTCCCCAGGTTGCACTTGTTTAATAGAGATATTAGTATGGCCTTATAGTGATGAGTATGTTGAGCCTCTTACCTTTTTCTTGGCTCTACGACACGGCGGGCAACTGGGCGTCGAGACGGGCATGATAAACCTTTTCGATTGTGAGTGAAATGGCATCAATGAAATCACAGAGGGGAGAAATAATCATAATCAGCAGAGCCTTGTTATGCTCAAAGCTGGTGTGCCTAAGGCCGAAACGCCTGTTAACGGTAGGCCCCAAGATTGACCAATAGCGCAACCGTCGCAACGCAGGGAATCCGCGATCAAGGCGGGACATGCAAAGCCAAAAAGTACAACCAATGGCGAAACAGCGCAATGAAAGCTGTCTCACTTTGTGGCGGGCGAAACGACCAATGCAAGTCCAAAGTCAGGGATATCACAGACCAGCTGGGTATTGTGAGGCAAATGAAGGCCCAGCCAATAGCGCAATCGTCGCAATGCAGGGAATGAGAGGTTAAGATGGGGACAGGCGTAAGAGTAAGACGGACGGGTGCAGAATATAGCCAATGGCGCAACAGCGCAACAGACCTTTGGAAACCATCAACAACAGTACAAAGTCAGGGATATCACGGACTGTTGCAAAGTTTAAAGTACAACGAAGGTCCAGCCAATAACGAAACTGTCGCAATGGCTATCGAAGGGCCTGATGACAGCCACTGAGCCTTGACATGAAAGATGAAAGCTGTTGGCATTCAGTCTCTTACGGGGTACAGCTGTGCTTAAAAGAGAACATATCAGCCCTCTCGTTATCTTGATCAAACTGCATTCATCACTTTCATCACCTTCATCACATCGATACATTGACAAATCCATATTACGAGGCCTGCCAAAAGAAGACAATCACCCCATCCGTTCAACGATGACTTCTCTCCCCCTGCCGCTGTCATTGCTCTGGCTACCAGCATTCCGTCACTCTTGGTAGCCATTCTAGCGCTTTGGATCACCTACCTGAGCTATCGCAGCACTCACAGCATACGCGCCGGCCGACAAGATGAGATCAATTGAGGATTCTTCCAGAGTGGACGTCCAAGCAACAAACTAGGTTGAGAAACACTGATGTGAGTACACCGACTCCGAGACTGGAAATGT
The DNA here is from genome assembly GCA_013759125.1 of Fusarium sp. NRRL 53293. Lineage (NCBI taxonomy): Eukaryota > Fungi > Ascomycota > Sordariomycetes > Hypocreales > Nectriaceae > Fusarium > Fusarium sp. NRRL 53293. Next base: position 31,193 of record JABSTN010000374.1, on the reverse strand, counting down.
ATGAGCTAATATGATAGGCTCAGAAGAACTCTTGGCGTCTACATTCTTGTGATATTCCATGAATTAGAGCGAGGAATACGACCGGTTCAGTGTTTTGTTGCCTGACCTCATGTTTCTGGTGACCTGGAAGTGAAGGGTAGTGAGAGCTAAATATTAGATTTCTATAAACTATTAAAAAGAATATTCCCCCGAGGCGTGGAAAAATGACTTTAATACTTTTGAGATACTCTCATCCTTAGTAATGTTTTTCTATTTAAGTTGTAATTTATCTAGCTGTGTCGCTGTGTCAAGAATACAACCTTACTTTGCCTGTTCCTAACTAAGCCGAATCCACATGCGCTTTCACCGCCTTGAGAAAAGCTGAGACCCGTTCTGATCATTTCGTACAGAACCACTATGCCGAATAAGTAGGTAGGATTAAAAACATAAGGACCCTACATTAGGGCCTACAGCAATAGGGTTTATATACTGTTCAGCAGATCCTGACACAAGAATGTTCATCCTCCATCATCAATCATGATTCTCCACACAGAGCCACGACCTGCAGCTTCAATCAACACTGCACCTCCAGAACTTGTCTATCGTATATTCGATTTTCTGCTCCACGCAAGGGATCCCGATGAACCGACGGCTGCTCGCGTTGACGACATCCGCTCTATCCGCTTGACGTGTCGACGTTTCTGCCAGTGGGCCTCACCGCTGCTCATCCCGGAAATAACTGTCGATTTGACCGAGACGTCTCTGGAGCGCTTGAGGAATGTTTCTCATCACCAATTGATCAGCTCTGGGGTGCGCAGCGTTCATGTCAAGCTCCCATACTACGATCAACGCATGGCAGCCGACCTCAGCCACTTCGCCTATTCTCACATGGAAGGGATGACTCAATATCTTGACCACCTGAAAAATGTGATCCCGGGCGATCTGCACAAGAGGAGATCCTATAACGTGCCCGATTGGGTCAATTACGAAGTCCTTGAACTGGGTAAAAATATGATTTCTGCTTGGGAGCCAATTTATAACGCAAAAGAACACCTGCAGTGGGACTCGTATGAACGTCTCGAGTATCGGAAAATCTTAACAGATGCCCATCGTGAGTATCAGCTTTTGTTTGAAGCGCAACAGCAAATGCGAGAGAACGGGACCTTCCTCTCCACTATTGCATCCGCCATAGCAAGAATGCCTCATGCCGATAGGTTAGAAATCACTGATGGCGAAGAAGATATTTTTAAGAGAGATGGCTACCTTGTCGACCGAGACTACTGCATATCTCTACGAGCAGTCATGTTGAGACCTCATACCTGGTCAGACGCTTCAGATCTCTACCCCGACCCTGATTTCAAACCACCAATCGACTTGCTACACAGGCTTCCAGTTGAGATATACAGAGAGGGAGTAACTCTGCGAGAGTTAAAACTCCGGTGCTCTGCGCCCTGTAGCTACGCCAATCTCTCCATGTCTCCCTCTGAGCGACTTACACTCGTCAAATCGCTTCAGGACTTGCAAACTCTCCATATTGAAGCAGCGAAAGAAGCCATGACGGGATGGTTCTTCGACCATCAGGAGGATGCCTTGGAGTTAGTTTCAGACTTCCTCTCAGCACTACTCGAGCCTTCCCGTCTCGAGGATCTCACCATCAATTCCTTTAATTTACGCAGTTTGAATGAACTCCTTGCCGGAGCACATAACACGCGTTTGAAACGGTTGCATCTGGTCGGGGCTAGGTTAAAAGCTGGCCAACTCGGAGAATACCTGGGCCGTGTTGAAGGTTCATGTGGTGTTGTCCTGGAACACGTTGAAATACTTGGTGGGAGATGGGCAGGCGAAGCTGATGAGCTGCGGGGTCTATCAAGAGCCTCGACTACAGTTGTTAAGCCTTTTGGTGACGAGTTTCGCCGCGGACGGTCTACGAACGTGTGCAGTGCTGAGGAGGAGAGGATGCTTAATAATTACCTCCAGAGAGCTAGTTCTGTCAATCCTCTTAGAAATAGAAACATCTAGTATGGGACTGTATCTAGATTTATTATATGTCGCCTTGATTCATATTTTATCAATCACTAAGTATCATGTAGTCAACTGGGCTTAGTTCTTATACGTACACTAGGAATACATGCAAGCCGGCCATGGCATTTTATGACAGATACCCCGAATTGGTAAGGACTGCTTGGGCGTGCATACCCAGTACCGATGCAGGGCGGAATGGAGATCCGAAGCGCGGAACCCCATAATCTGACGCTATCTTGCCGAAGCCGAGATAAGCGCCGGCCTCCAGTCAGCCCAAGGCTTTCAGCTGCAGGCATGACTCTGATTGAAATGAACTGGGCGTTTTTCTTGCCATCTGCATCGTTGGGCATTACATCTTACAAGGTCTGAGGCCGCCCATTACGGTTTCTGGCACACTTATGGCGCTCTTATTTATTTATTGCTCAATCACCTACATACCGCCAACGTGCAGCATACATTAGAACACCATCCACATATCGTTATCACTGAATCGCATACCACGCTGGGCGACATCTTCCCCACCCGATTCATACTGAAGACCATCAAACACCGGCACCATGAACTTTTTAAACCGCTTACTCGGTAGAAACACCGATGCCAAGTACAAGTATCGGGGCGCCAACCTCCCGAAAGAACCTCTGACGCCGCGCGAGATCGAGGAGATGCACAGGAAGCTGCATCCCGATACGCACAGAGATAACGCGTGGGAGCCAAAGCCCATTTTTGACCCTCGTGACTGGAGTGTGCCCTATACTCAATCGCTGGAAGAAAAGTTCTCTGCTGTCGGCTCGCTACAAGATGCGCAATCGGAATCATTGCTGTTTAGCAAATTGCCGTTAGAGGTGCGCGCGCAAATCTGGCGCCTTGTCGTGGGGAGTCACAAGGTGCACTTGACTGTGCATCGTGGCAGACTTATGCAATCTCTGTTCGAGTCAGAGAATTATCAGTGGCTACCGCAGAGAGGACTCTTGAAAGTCCCGCTTGTATGTCGCGCAGCGTATGTACCCTCCCAGTTTCATCATGGAGTAATACTGACTTGAATCCGTAGATACATGGAATCTATCTCGTACCTCTACTCCAATAACACCTTCTGCTTTGGCTTCGGCCAAGCCAGCTCAAAGTCAGCGCTCACATTGCTGGACACTATGCTTCCAAAGCAGCACATTGCTTCCATGCGACACATGGAAGTCGGATGGCATCTATATGCTGGTGTGAGTCAGTATTACGATAGCCACCCTCAAGCCTGGGACATTTCCCTGGACGTCCCAGCGCCCGAGACTGAAATGCTATGGAATAAAGTCAGCGCTGAGCTCATCAAACTATCCCATCTGCGGACGCTGCGGATTGTGGTCTGGCTGTCTGGTGATGGAAGAGCACAGTTTGTGGGGATGGAGAGAGACATGCTTGCACCGCTGGTTGCGATGGGACACTTAGAGCGGTTTGACATCCATTTGCCGTGGAAGCAGGATGATACTGAGCTATGGAAAGATGCGCCGTTTTCGGTTTCCAGGCGTTTTAGGGTCAAGGAGATGTATGGCGTAAGCATTCCGTTACCCGAGGATGACTTTTACTGGTCGGGATCAGCTGCGCAACACAGAAGATACAGGTGATATTTAGGTAGAGTTTAATATAGAATGTTATAGGAGGACATAAATAATACTTACTTTTTATAATATCTACTTATATGTAATACTTATTTATTAAGTATATATTAAGTAAATTTCGTTAATATAAGCTTTTATAAGAATAAATTATAATATATAGTAATATAAGAATTAGTAAAAATAGTTTTGACTTTCCTACTATTAGAAACAGGACCTCTAAGCTATATTTAATTATCTAACCTTTTCTGTATCAATTCTAGGGTCATCCCACTATGCCCTACAATCATCAAACACTGGTTGTAACTGTAGTGGTAATTGTCTTGACAATACCCACCTGACTAGTATTTGAGCCGTTGTCAGTGTTTATATGTCTCGATTCTCTCGAGGATGATGACGTCCAGTTCCGGGTGGTAAAATGGGTGATTTCCTTAGACTGAGCGTCATTCTGATGCTCCAGATCTACAGGGCGTGCAAAGGACGCATTATCAACTGATGGAAGTCGCTCTCTACCAACAGTCCTTCTTTGCGTCAGGTGATATGACTCGTTGTGAGAACCGTGAGTGAATGTCAACTTCGAGGCCAGTAGGTCGATACTGTTCCCATACGTAATTAGCAACCAGTAATTGAGATGAATATGAGAGGGTACTCACAATAAAACGACGGGAAAGAGGCATTCAAGTGTGTATAAAAATACATCGATCTGACTTGAGATACTTGCTGCTCCGCTAATTGGAGGGTGGAAAAGAAAGGTAATTGCCCTTGAAATACCGATCAACGCCAGACAAGCCAGTCGTAGCTCGGTGCTTCGGATAAGATATCTAGAAAAGTCTGACCTCATTGAAAGCTGCTCGGACGTCTTCTTGGCCTTGACAAATACTTGTAGGAGGAAGAAGGCGCTGAGGCACTCGACGCTAGCTAGCGAGAAGAAGTAACCAACGTGGGCTCCGTTCACCACGTCTGTAAATGCTTCCTCACCCGTGAAAATAGACTTGATTCTATAAACCAGGAGCAGCATTCTGGTCATGCAGATACATAGCATGAAGAACCAGAACAGGATCAAAAATATCCGTCGAACCTTGTTTTGCAGAACTTGCTTGAGTATGATATAGCTGTAAAAGGATAACCCCGCCTCTTGGATCTTAGACCAGTTAGCCAAATTTTCGACCTGACGCGTTAAGATGCTGGGTCGCCAACTTACCATCCAAAGGATATCCGCGACGGCGTAAGCACTAGCTGTCTTTGCTTTGCCAGAGTTCATGTACCATGCGTAGTAGCAGAGGCCATTTGCGACTGCACCGGCCGCTGACACAATCGCAGGGATAGTCGATAGCCATGAGAGCCTAGTGATACCAATCACAATCCAGGCGAAGAAGAAGTTTACCAAGCCGATGGTACTTAGAATGGACCAGCTGCTCTCGTAGTAAACTGCCATGGCGGTCGCTTCATTGTTTCAAACCAGACTATAAGAGGAGTAAACTCACGCTGATTGAGGGAGGGCAAATGACTACTCATATACGACGACGGCAGAGAGCTTTCAATCTCCGCAACTCCAGATTTCAGCCTTAGCGCTAAAACATCCCCGGAAGATCATTACTGAATCCTTCCTAGAACAAGTTAAGTGAAAGACGCTAGGATGATATTAGTGCTTATCAGAATGGAGCCTGACCATGAGCTGCAGGAGAGACGCATCTTGTAGGGGGTATCACAACAGGCACTGAACATTATCTATATATCAATTGGTTCGACTAGCAAAGGGTGTGTGGTTGGTGGCTTGAAGTGAGGCATTTAGACGACGGTAGATTGAACTTAGTTGACTAGTAGACGGTAAAGAATCCGGGGATTATGTATTCCGTATTGTTGGCTCCCAACTTTCGGGCATGCACAAGCCTCAAAGTCAAAAATGAAGGAATTAAAATTAACGGGCTTGTGTTGCGGGCTCTGATATTCCTCTTACTCTACATAGCAGGCCTCAAAGTTATTATAACTTTTCATTGACGTAAATGTACCGCGGAGGCCTCGAAGGTGTCGTATTATTGAAGACTGGCTCAAACGTACACAGTACGGCAAAAAGTGTCACTATCAAACAGCTTGATCAACCTTCTAGAGCTCACGCGACAGTCGCTACTAAGGTCACAATGTGTTTCGAAGAAAAGGGGAAGGTTTGGAGTCTTACGCATACGCACAGTATATACTGGGAAGATTGTCGTAATTTGGGAGGCGGCTGACATCCCATCAAGTTCATAACAATCTATTGGCGCGCTTTGAATTCAGTGGCTTTTTCAGATAGAGTTTTGCCTTGCAGTAGCAAAACTGTAGTGCTTTCGTTGTTAGACGAGGAACCAATCACAACTTATCAAGGACCAACATCGCTCGTGTCTGAACCCTGCACCAATCCTGGGAAATAAAACTCGAGAAACTCGTATTCAACCGCCACAAAATACTGCTCTTTGTAGTGATAGAAACCATGACTTCAAGTATCTTCTTCCCGATGGGCTTCGATCCCATGGACATCCTTGCAGAATTGACAGTAAAACTGCCATCTCGTCGCGCCATACACCCACCCAATCCCATCAACATACAGCGGATAAAGACCATCATGAGACTGCGGCCGGGTATCTGAACACATACAACAGACCCCATATCCGATACAAGACCCCCTTCTCCAGTGTTCGCAAACCGCGATCGCTGACCGAAGTATATCGTACCCTTTTTCTGCTTTCTGGCATTCCTCACAATAGTCTGCCCATCTTGGCGCCTGGCGGTCCCATCCTGTGCCGTCAATGTACCGTGGGTAACGACCGTCTGGACGCAGTGGCCGCGGATCGGCGCAGGTACAGCACTGCCTTGGTGTTCGGTATCTGGTACAGTAGCGTTGCTTATAGTGGCCGCATGGGCGATACCATGAGTAGAATGTGCATTTTTGTATTTTTGCAGGTTTGCCGTTGATTTGTTTCTGAAGACGATAAGGCATACTGGGCTGATAAGAGGGCGCACCAAGTTTTAGGATTTAAAGGGCGCTTGTGGCGGCAAGGAATAGACGTTGTACTTCGTGGGGTGCGGAGGGGATCATTTAAAGGGTCTAGCATTGTGTCTATAAGATCGCCGACTGTATGTGAAGTTGGAGTCATATTTTGTCCATGTTTGACAGATCCACGGTCATCAAGTCTTGGTGACTCATGGCAAAGGCTGCCTGATCAACATTGGTTGGAGTAGCCTTACCAGTGGCTGTGCTCGACTAGTGAAGGCTTAGCGGCACCTAACCGATTGCGATATGCCACGGTAATGGAACCAATTCCGCTCTTATCATGCCCATCTGAATATTCCGAGTTATCGTCCTCTCTCCAGCAACCCTTTCTTCTTTACCCATAACTGCCGTCATATATCTAAGCCATTTCTTCACCCACAGTATGACGCATCTTCCGCATCATCCAAGCCATGTACAAGATACCTGGTGGCAAAGCTACGAGAGAAGAATCGACGACAAATTCGAGTTCTATTCCATGCCATTAACCTTTTTGTTATGCTGCTGTGGTTGCGGGCTACCTTTCAAAGATGTTTGGAACTATTCGCGCCAGCTTCCACAGAACGTCGTGCATGGCATTCGGCGCAAGACCAAGTCTAGAAAACACCGTAAATGCCATCAAGACTTGGTAGCTGGACTCAATAAACCCATTCCAAGACCAACAGGCATTCAATCGAGACAAAACGATCAGCCTCAATCGTGTCTATTCCGACTACCACTGCAAGTGCGCTTGCGCATATGGGAGTACTGCATTGGTCAGAGATTCATCTATGCGCCCATCTACAACCGCAGCCGTCATCACTATGTAGCACGTATTGCTTCGTATCGAGAGCCTACACGTTCTCAATCAGACCTTGCTAATCCCTTGGCTTCAGCTTGGCGACCTCTGGACATGATCTTGCTACCTGATATACCGGCAGAGCCGGAGTTAATAGAACCGAAACATTCAGAGGCATTTGGTAGCTTCGGAGCCTTTATTGCAAACGAACAAAACATTGCTTCTAGCACAAAATGGAAAAGCTTAGAACTCCTCTTGAGCTGTAAGGCTATACACGCCGAAGCTACTATTGTTCTACTCTCACACAATGCATTTTCGTTTACATACCTACCGCATTTATCTGCGTTCAGGATACATCAAAGTCCAAGTTGGCACTTCTTGCGCTTTCTGCACCTTGATCTCATCCTCGGCCCATCCGTCAACATTCCAGGTGTTGTCGATCGGGCTGCCTGGAGAGCATTATGGACTATGATGTCCAGGGAGAGTACTGGTCTGCAGGCTTTAGATGTCGACATCCATGTTCCTATGAATCATACCGTTGAACGCTGGCTTACCTATCGCGGCGAAAGCTGGCGCGCTCGCGATCGATTCTTTCAGAGCCTCTCGGATTGGGCGGATGATTTGAAGGTGCTTAGGGATATTCGACATGCCCGATTTGAAGTGGATGCTGAGCGACTTGGTGAATTTCGTGATTACAAAACTTGGCCTTATGCTACAAGTGTCTTGAAATTTCGCGAACGAGTGGCTCATGAACGGCAAAGGATGATTGAGGCAGCTGCTTCTCCTCCTTCGATTTGACGATCTGGTACGTCTTCAAACCGCATTGATACTGCAATTATTCCCTGTTGGAAGGAGCATGATAATAACTAGCATTATCTCTGCAGTGAAGCATAAGTAATATAATCAGTATGTTCTGAATTTGAACCCTTTATTAGCATGTAATTGGTGCGACGGAGTGAGTGGCAGATGCATAGGATAGCTGGTCGCTGGTGCTGAACTGAGTAAGCTTACAGGGCAAGATCGGGAAATTTAGTGCATTCAGGCAACCGATCTAGATCCGCTTGAACGAATGGAGGCGCTACATTTAGTTCCCCGAATTAAATTGCAGTCGATAGTTCGCAATAGCTTCTGGGGCTAAAGCTTCGCGAAACTCCTATTTTTATGTTTATTTACATCGAAGTATCCGCCTTATGAAAGACCAGGGATTTTCTCTTCCCCATTTCCACCTTTCGAGCGATCATGTACTTTTACAGGGCATCGACAGCTCTTTTTGGCTTGGCTATTGGTGTCCAGAGTGTAGCTGCTGGTCCTTGCAAGCCTGAGTCGAGTCAGACATTAACTGAAAGCTCTTTGAGTGTGACGAGCTCTGTATCTGATCCTGCCTTAACGGCTACTTCGATGGTATCATCGACCGAGACTACCCAGTCGCGCCCCGAAAATGACAATTCTTCTACGGTCTCCCTTGACTCTTCTTCAGCCGAAATCGCTTCCGCCACCACGACGTCCAACACCGAGAGTGTCTCGAGAGCAACAGAGTTCTCAGAAACCAGCACGGCTCTGCCGTCAACGACCAAGGAGACAGCAGAACATTCAATACCTACAGAAATTTCAGAGTCTAGCACTATCCTACCGACAACAACCGAAGAAACTCCAAGCACCTCCGCCGCACCAGCCAACGAACAACCACAAATCTTCACCGGTGGCTCCGCAACATGGGTTTTTCAAAACGGTATAATGGGCGACTGTGGATCAGTCAGCCACGACACCGACTTCGTCGTCGCTCTGGATTACAGAAGGTATGATCGGAGCAAATGCGGTCAAAAGATTCGCGTCACTGCAACTTCTGGTCGACATATCGGGCTTTCTATCGACGTCACTATTGTCGACGCTTGTTATGTCTGTGTAAACGAAAACTCGATGGATCTGTCTACGGGCGCGTTTAACGTTTTCGGCACACTGGATGATGCAAGGGTGAATGTGGAATGGCAGTATCTGCCGTGATACATGTATAGACATAAGGAGGATGGAAGCAGTATAAGAGAGGCAGACTAGATGACAAGGCAAATAATATAAAGTCCAATGGCAAATGATAAATTACTTTTGCTGCTCAGGTATTAAGCACTGAAGTTGATGCATTTCTTGAATAGTTGTAGATATTAGAAACGAAGTGCCGATATCTGCAACTCAACAGAAAGTCAAAGCAAGCGAATAGTAAATTCTGCTCGTCGATCAAAATCTCTAGTCTTAGATACATACTCCAAAGTGCTTTAAATAACCCCCTTCAACTTGTCATTCTCTTCATCAACTACCTCCTAACTTTGAACCCACAGCGACCATTGTCGTTGACGGATCAGATTGCTTTAAAACTAGCTCGCTCAATAGTTCTGCAAGCCATCCATCTGATCAGCATCTCCAGTCATGGCTTTCATGCCCTGCGTTGCCAGGCTGCTAGACGCCACACCAGCAATGCCCTTCTCAGCAGCCTGCATTGCAACCATACCAGTATGAAATCCGACAGCTTCTTCAACAGACGTCTGAGGAACTGATATGGCGACCCTCGCAAGATCCTGAGCTGCTGAAACCCCATTGTCCAGGCTCATTATGGCGTGGCCCATCTCGTGGAGTTGTTGCGCAGCCCCATGCGCAGCACCGCTGATGGAATCACCAGGATTCATAGAAAATGCATGCCCGACAGAGTCACTCGGAAACAGGCCTGGAGCGCAGGTGTGGGTGACATGAATAGCGGCCTGATCAAACACATGACCAACGCCTATTCCCGCAACGCATGCTCCCAAGGGGATCAAGATATCTCGTTTCTGTAGTTTATGCAGAGGGACATCTCGTTTCTTGAGCTCTGCACGGATGAGCTCCAGCTTCGACTCTGCTACGTGAACACGACGGATTGCGATCGCACTGAGCACGAGGGTGCCTCCAGAGGATGCGACGGCGCCCCAGCCCCCGATGTGGGCACTACATATTGCAGCTGTAATCTGACGGGTTTTGACGATCTCCTGCTTACGGAGACGGTTCATATCGTAGTAGGATATGCGATGTGCATAATCGATCTTGTCGAAGTCAAAGAAATCCCCGATAGTCATGATTTCTGAAAGAGAAAGCACGTATGATTGAGGTATGAGACAAGATCATGGAGCAGATGATGATTGGGAGGGGAAATGAAGATGCTGGTGGAATTGGGGCCAAGAGCAGTGGTTCTAGATGCTCAAATGGCTCTCTTAATAAAAGGATATGGTACTGGCTAGGATGCAGGTACAGCGTGCATACCCAGCCGCATGGAATCGATGAGATCGCGGACAGCCAGGATCTGTGTGACTTTGCAGGACTTGATTACAATAATAGTAACCTATCTGATGCGGCTATGCAGCTGCATAACCTTTGTCTCTTCCTCTTCCTGAAACATGCGCTACCAGGCTGTGTCTATCACAAATCTGGAGAATTGTCCGAATATGTTGCATGACATGACATTGAGCGTCTTTGTACAACACCCCGACTTGACGGAGCACTGTGCTGACGAAGGAACCTGTGCTACCACCACGCTGGGCTCCTCAAGGCATTCTCGTGGTTTTCTATCGGCTGGCACTGTAGACTGGAACACTTGGCTATGTTGGGTTTCACAGCGTCTTCAATTCGCAACGTCTGCCACAAATAGTATGCACAGCCTAGTTGCACAAACAAGGGGCGTTTCTCTTCAAACTGTATAACCTTGATCTGTTTCACTGAGTAGAGTCTAATGCTGGTTCACGACCTAGTGACTTACTGATATACAGGACTCCTAGATGACTGTTACGCAACAACTAAAATAAGCATTTAGACTTGTCTAGCCCTGATTGAGCTCTTATAGACCACATGGGCAGCGTGTTCTTGTGATGCCCTAAAGCTTTGTACAACACTCTGAAAAACGCCTTGCTGAAAGCCTGGACCATAGCAACAAAGTATGCAGTATCTCCTACTCATTCTGCAGTTTCAACCTTTTGTGAGCAGTCTGCAATGGACTGACTAGGCCACCCATCGGCAAACCGAGCAATAACGTTCGCGACAGTGAAATAAATTAAGAGATCGCCTTGCAAAATAGTGGACTTGTATAATGTAAAAGTCTCAAAGGCCTTTCGCAAAAAAGGTATAAGTTTATTATAGTGCAAGGCCATGACATACAGTAAGCAAGGACGCGGGAATACAGCCTAGCAACTCAGAGCATGAAGCTATGGATGGAGATGCCTGCTTGAATAATGCGTTGAAGTTACTGTTTAGTACCTCAATAAGGAATTTGAGCATCTCCAGTGCACTGGAATTGATATAAGCCAAATACTTCAAAACTATAGCCCCGTACAATTAACACTATTAACGAAAAGTACAACCTGGAACCCAACCGATTTCCTCGATGGGCCATCTGATCCATAACCTATGCTCTCCATCCAGTGAAAGAAAGATTCTATTCATTAGATGTGCCGCCCAACCTTGAATCCACCAATACTTCTCCAATTCTCTGATGATTGTTGTATAGAAAGCAAGCACGCAAAGTGTTTCTTGATCAGCATTGCTCAGCAGTGTCAGGAACTCATCGCTGATCTCGAACAGCCACATATAGAACCCTCTAAATTTGTCATGCGCCTGGAATTGATCGCCGTAGAGAAAAGTATAGCTTCGACTGAGAGCCAAGATTGCTTGATTGAGGGCTTTCTTTTTCACTTCGTTTCCCGCGTCGGGAATTCCATTAATATGACATTGTAGTTGACTGAGTGAATCAAAGGTTTCAGGTGAATGGTCGTGCCAAAAGTCAAAAGCTGCAGAGGATGTTTTGTATATTAAGGAGACGGATGACAGCATGATAGCATCCTGGCCTTGGACAACGGTATCAATGCCGCGAAGGAGATAAAGCCACTCTGGCACTACACCACGCCCAACAAGGAAGAAGTCTTCCTTTTCTATAGGTTTAGCCAGGTTGAAAAACAGCGTTAAGATGCCGAATATGAACAGCTGGCTGCAGTTTTGCGACGTGACATGCGTGATGAGAGGCAATGCCTTTGACAGGGAGTTGGCATGACACAGTGATGCATGAGCCTGAAGCGCCTCTCGTCGATTGGAGTCGTACCGGGCCATATGCAGAGCAGCAAGGGCGGTGATCCCATCCAGAACATAGTCCGTGGCAAATCCCATATGAGGAATATCTGTTCTCCATAGATCACGCACGATGGCGTCAGGGGCAAGCGTCACGGCTGTTGAGATGGTGAAGTGATGCATCAATTCCACGTCAAGAAGGCTCTTGGGGCCGTCGGCCTTGGGCTTCGGTCTGATGTCTGCGTCGAGATAGTCACATTGCAGGCTCCTCATGAGACACTTGCGGCAAGAGGGACGCTCTTCATCACACTGATACAGAATTAGGTTCTCACAAAGGCGTGGCTAATGCAGTTTAGCTAATGGACTGCTTACCTTGACTTTCCTGGAACGACACGTTCGACAGCCTGTGCGTGACTTGAAATGCGTCTTTCGCCGGGTGCTAGGAATGGTCTGACTATCTGACATTGTGAAAAGACAATGGCCGTAGGTTTGGGCGAGTATTTTTGAGGAGAATGTGCCTTTTCCAGCATGAATCGGGTAATGGGTAATGATTGAGGTGCGTGACGACTTTGAAGAGAAGATTGAAGAGTCGTGGTTATGGGCTTAATAAGGGAGAATAATATTTCCAGTATGCCCTGATTTTAAATGTAAAATAGGCTAGTTAGTTTTTGTTCAGGGGGATGACTAAAAGTGAAGAGGCGCTTTTAAAGTTTATAGCGGGATATTGTAGTGGATACTGGCCTGTATGTACTCCGTACGTTTAAGAGTGAAAGTCCCCTGATACTTTAGGCTTTACATGCCCAGGAATTCAATAACTTTTCTAAAAAATAAAATAAGAAAATAATTATAATTAAACTTATATTCTTTACTTAAATATTATATATTTACTGTATCCTTTCTAACTCTCTATTATTTCTTTATCAGTCTATATAACCATTCTCGTACTATTGTTCTCAGCCTTTATCTTATTCCCTCGCTTCATCTGGTAACACCCAATCTTTGCACAAATGGGCTAGAGTGTGGCACCGTTATTGAGTTCAATCGAGAATAGCGACTGTGGTTCACTGCGCTTGCCTGTTCTCGTGGCGAGAATCTTGCCTGGATGGCCTATATTGAGGCAGATAACGGCAGCACACATAACTCTGGTGGTCTGTTAGCATCTGATTTGAACCCTTAAAAATGGACAGTTCTCACGCTGACTCAAGACCGATGAACTCCCCTTCTTGGCGGAAAAAGTGACTGAAGTAACCTTCATGCAGTTCAACAATACGGAACGTGCATCGAATGAGAACCAAGAGTATAGATAAAAAGAGGAAAGTGAGGAAGATCGTCATCGCTTTTGTCATACCCGAGCGTGCAAGGTTTGACTTTCGACACAGAAGCAAGTAGTCGGCAAAAAGAAAGCAGAAAAGCACAAGGGTGATGACCTGGAAAATGAGACCAGCCAGAGAAATATCGACTCCAGTATCTACGTCCTTTTTAGTCGTCCCAGTGGCTGAGAACGCGCCGCCAACGGCTTGAAGAATCAAGGAAATGATATCACATGGAATAAACATCCAGTAGAAGACGCGGGGATCGAATCGAGATATAGATCGGTCGAGATGGTAGATGCTGCGAATCGTCAGCAGGCTGACCTTGAGGATGGGGCCATTGGTCGGTCAAGTGTCTTACACCTGGGACAAGAGCACGTAAATAGCGGAACAAAAGAAGACGGGCGCAATGGTAATGCAGACTATAGAATGAAAGAGGTTGAGATGTTAGTTATGCTCGCTGAGTTACTACAAGGAATAGAAAGAAACTTGCTGATCTGTGCGAGGAATCCATTGAAGCTAAAGGGATTGTCATAGAGGACAATACGGCCGGCATAACCAGCAATTTCCAAAACACAACCGGCGACCATACAAGCCATGAAGCCCCATGATCTAGTCAAGACGCCTTGGATTGTATGTGCTATCAGGCAGAGGCCGAAGATGCCGATAAAGATGGAGTTGGCTGGGACGGATGGGCGATAGCGGAAAATGCTTGCCTCGAGGGGACACAGATCTAGCGTGCAATTTGTGTTTGGGCCAAAGGCGATGAGCCCGTCTGGAAGAGTCGACATGGTTGTAGACGGTAGTTCTGCGATGCGGGTTTCCAGCTGTGTACAGGCAAGTTTCAAGGACGAAAGACGCAGGCTTTGCTCTTATACATGTCAAAAGTCGCATATGCAAGATCTAGCACTTCGTAGTCAAGGTCAAGCTTATATCGGAGCCGCCTTCGGGCTTCGGGTTGACGTAAGTCTAATCCTGTCAAATGTCATCTCGTCTTCGCTCCGGTCGGGTTGTCGTTTAGTTCGGACTCCAAGAAAGGGTTCAAGTGTTGATTGGAGCTTGTCTCGCCAAGTCGAGCCCCGTCACAGTCCAATTGGATTAGCTCATAATCAGGCTGCTGGTGCAAGGGCTGCTGAAGTCTCGCAATGGTCGTATCTTCGTTTATTTCGCTCTTGCGATCCACAATTACCCATCCAGGCTTTTTCAGCTACGAGAGTTCGCTTCAACGACACCGAAGAGCATAACTGCTAAGGGTTGATATAATTTCAGTATATATCTACCCTATATATGTAGAGATTAACGGGATTTCTATTTTTCCTAACTTTTAGACTTTATTACAGTAGCTACTGCCATAATAGCAGTATCTTGTACGTCAATGACACCAGCAAAAGCAAGAGGCGGTAGACTTTGGTTATCCACCAGTTGCCAAAGATTAGAAGCTGTTGAGTTGAAGGTATCCATGTCTTCAATTCGGCCGATTCGAGGTCCGAAAGGCATTAGCAGGAGCAAAAGAACGGCACCAAATGGTGGCTTATGCTCGTCCACCTATTTCCAGATTGCCCTTTCTGCAAGAGCCTTCAATGGCATAGAATACAACTCAAACTGCTCACTAGTTTCTCTCTTATAGCCTTGCCACTAGGTGTTATATTTAGAGGCATACCCACTCAATGCGATATAGGACGATGTACATCATAACTATGGCTTTGACAACATGAGATACAGTTAACAAAGAAGTGGGAATAGTGGCTCGGAACTCGGCAAAACGTCATAATCAAGACGTCACTAATCCACTTTGGCCCGAAGGGCGCAAAGCTCACTTCTTCATGTGCCCAAAATCATAGATCCTTCATCAGCCTCATGACTTATTAAAGCTCTATCTCAATTGCATGCCCCCAACATGACAAGTACACTCAAGCGATATCGCATTCCCCAGCTCGAGGGCGGACATCGTCCAGGCTCCGACGCAATCTTCAACTCTCACAGCAAAGAAGACATCCTCTCCGCCCTCAAACAATGGAATTCTCAGCGCATCCTTCTAGTCCACAGTAAAGCTCTCGCGAAGAACACATCTGTTATCTCGGATCTGGAAGAAGCTCTTGGCGACCGCCTGACCAACGTCAAAGAAGGTGTCGGCTCCCATTCCCCGTACTCGGATGTCATCGACATTGCCCACCGCATCACAGAGCACAAGATAGACTGTGTCATCAGCGTAGGCAGCGGCTCATACTCCGATGCCTGTAAAGTCGCGCGTCTAATGTCAGCGACTCTACCCGCTGGCTTCGGTGAGAAAGACATGGAAAATCTTATTGATCAAGAAAAAGGCGTTGCGCCGCAGGATAAAATGAAGAAAGCAGAGGGGGTGAAGCTAATTCTCGTTCCTACGAGTTTATCAGCAGGAGAATGGAACCATACAGCGAGTTGCACCAATAGCGCCGGGAAAAAGCAGCACTTCTCGCTTCAAGATGGTGGTGCGCCGGATTTAATCCTCATGGATCCATGGGTTGCGAGAACATCGCCCGAGAAATTGTGGCTCAGCTCTGGAATACGTGCTGTTGACCACTGTGTTGAGACGCTATGCAACCCGGAATGTAAAAAGTATCCCGATGTGCAAGAATGGTGCGAAAAAGCATTGCGAGACTTGGCAAAGGGTTTGGTTGAGTATAAAGAGGGATTGGGCAGAGGACAAGACGGTGAAGATGAGCTTGTTCACGGCGTGAGCAAGTGTCAAGCCGGAAGTCGCATGGCGCTCATGGGCTTTATCATTTACAGAGTGAATATGGGCGCCAGTCATGCCATTGGCCATCAGCTCGGTAGTGTTGGAAAGGTTATGCACGGTATTACGAGCTGTATTATGCTCCCGCCTGTGCTACGATACACCAAGGCGCGAAACCCTGAGGCGCAAGCAAAGATCGTCAAGGTCTTCAATGACACATTGGGATGGGAGGAAACGGAGGCGGGGGATTGCGTCGCGAGGCTTGTGAAGGTTACAGGGCTGCCGAGTACACTAAAAGAGGTCGGGGTTACGAGCGATAAGCAGATTGAGCAGATCATCGGCAAGACCATGACGGACGTAATGTTCTCATTTGGAAAGGTCTTGACGAGAGAAGAAGTATCTGAGATTGTATACTCAACTAAATAAACCTTACGCTGGGGCCAAGGACAAAAAAGAAGTTAAAGTGCATTAATAGACGCTGTATGGGTATCATGACAATCTAGGGGTATCGCTAAAAACATTGTTATATCATGGGCCTTCCACCCTCATCCAAAGGCCAGCCCAAAAGAAGGCGCCGCATCCAAGGCCAATACTCATTCTTGACCCAATTCTGCAGAACTTGCAACGAACAAATGATCTTGTAAACACCAATCGAAGTCGCCGTATCGCCAATCCCATAGTACCTCGCATCCCTTTCGCCTTGTTTCCAGATGCTGAGAAACCAGTTATGTTTATAGATGATGACGCCCGGGAGGAACCCGGGAAGCTCATACACCGAAGGATCTGCGCCCCGCCAGCCATAGCGAAGATACTCGGCCATCTCTCTCAATCGCACCAAGTCCCTGAGTAAAGCCCAGTGTGCGGCGAGGGCGGTTCGTACGCGCTGTAGCTCGAGGGTCGTGTTGTGCGGTAGATTGTGTATGTGGAAGGCTATCGGTTGCTCTTTGAGAGATGATACGTCGATGTGGTTGAAGATCTTCCTCTTAAGTTTCTTCTGTATATGCTTGATGAGCACGGGGAAGACCGGGTCCTTGTCACGGGCTGGTTCTACATAGACGCAGAAATCGGGAGGTTGAGGGGTATCGATATCTGAATGGTACTCGCGCATGATTTCGCCACCCGCGCTGTGAAACACAACATTAGCATTGGGCTCGGGATTGAGTAAAGCTGGAGATGGTTTCTCACCTGGATCTAAAGTCGATGAGCTGAGGTCCAAAGCCATTCTCGTCCCTCAAAGACACCTCAAGAGCCCTGTGTATAACCTCCATATTCCACTCTGACAGCGGTGCGTTAAATTGCGCACATAGAGCTGCCTGGTGCATAATCTTGCCGCCCTGAGCAAGACCAGGCACCCGACCAAAAACACGTCGCTGAGAAGAGAAGATATCACTAGAAGTTTCATTTCGGAGCCAGGTCCAGTCTTTATAGCTATTTGATTTCCTTGCGAGGTCGAGGATGGGTTGGAAATCGGGTGGGAAGATACCGCGACCGGCGTAGATGTCGTTGATTCGATTGAGGAGGGTCGTTAACGTTGTCTGTGGGGGTTCGATAAAGGGCTCGACTCTTGTATCCCGTGGGATCTGCACAGGAGGCATAGGTTCGAGATCGGGTTCGGGTTTGATTTGCCGTGGCCACGATACAGGTTCAGTGTCTGGTTCGACCTTGACTTCTTCCGATCGGAGTGGACGTGCCGAATTGGAGGACCCCAAACCTGTCGCAGAGGTTACGCGGGATGGTGTTGACAAAGGCTGCGGGATCGGCTCGACTCTTCTGCTGATGAGCCGTCGTTCAACCTTGCCTGTACTGTAGCTGATAAAGTTACAGTATTGATGCTGCAGCTCGGAGGAGGACACTTGGTTGTTGTTGGTCGCCCGTTTCTTGAGCGCTCGAAAAGCATTTCTTTCCTGTTCGGCGTACCGCCTGTCGAGTTCAGCTTGAAGTAGGAAGCATCTCTTCTTGATCTCGTAAAGCGGATCGTTGGGTGATGGCATGTGCTCCTGTCTCATCTCGCGAGGTGGTTGTCTGGTCTCGCGAGGTGGTGAATCGACTCGACGACGTTTCATGGGATTAGGCGGGATGTCGAGGTATGGCTCGGGAGTAGGCGAAGGGTCGTCGGTGGATTGTTGGACGTTGCTGAGCCAAATCTGGACTCTCTGGTCGATAGACATTTTGGCGTTGCGATACAGCGCCAACGGCGTTATGTCGCTATCGATTGCTGTCGATGTTCCAGTTAAGATTGTGATTCTGGCTTGATCTGACCAGACAACCCAGCCGCCCGGGTCAGCATAATTCCGCCCGCCCGCCACGGCACGGCATTGCCGTTATTGGTCTGATGGAACATGGTCTGAGCATTGATTGCTAAGGATGCAAAGATAATAAGAGCCGAAGGATGATAAAGAGCAGTCTGTCTAATATCGCAACGTCATTATTATCTTGATTCTACAGATTCCTTCATGTCTTTAATTGATCAGATCCAAGATCGTGGAACAGTCTAGGGTATGGCATGCCACTGAGTGAAACGACCCAGTTGGTATACCCCACTGAGCGTCAGCCGTGTTTCACTCGTCTTGCAGGGGCCTGGCTCGTCTGGTTAGGGCATGAAGCGTTGCTGCGGCACAGCGGGTACACTCATGAACATACCGTCCTTTTCCAATACCAATGAATGGCATCGCTGGTTGACTTTAGAACCTGTGTCGATTGTAGACTGCCGCCTCATCGAACACGTCCACCTTACGCACCATTTTGTGTAATTCGCGGCCAAGATGGAGCAGTTCGTCAGCGTCAGATCTAAGATCAGTGGCTTTCCCAATTCCATCAATCAAGACAGTCAAACCCCCTCCAACTTCCCCAAAACACGTCATGAAGCCATTTAGCCGCTGCAGATGGTGTAAGCTTGAACGCGTCCGTCAGCAATAAGTGCATCTCAACATTGCAGATCTTTTTCAGTCGACAATGCTATAAAGCTTTGGGCGGCTCTCACCTTACAAGTTCAATCATTGGCCCGCATTGCGAATCCGAAGATGGCTTCTGAAGTACTGACTGAACGACCACTGGCGAACCCTGTTGCAATGGAGGTGAACGACACCACTCAACATTCCAGACCAACTTCCGCCTTGGAGATTGAAGAGCCTCGTAATGATGAGGAGAACATAGTCTATCCGACTGGACCGAAGCTATGGTCGACCATGGCTTCAATGGCAATCGCATGCTTTCTCAGTGGACTTGTAAACCCTCCCCCATATCCTTGCGAACGACGACCCATTGACAAGTTTGACAGGATCTCACCATTGTCGCCGTCGCTGTCCCAAGCATCACAGACGAGTTTCAGACCATCTCAGATATCGGATGGTACTCAGCTGCATAGTAAGCCCTGCACCGTTTCCTCCCCGACACCTCAGCTCTAACAATACTCCAGCGGCATGACCCTCAGCGCCTTCGTCTTTTTGTAAAGCCCCCATACCCTCACCACCACTCCACTAACCCTCCCAGCTTCGGCCAAATCTACACCCTCTTCTCCATCAAAGCCGTCTTCCTAATCGGCATCGCCACATTCGAAATCGGCTCTCTAATCTGCACTCTCGCACCATCCTCCGCAATCTTCATCCTCGGCCGTGCAGTCAGCGGTTTAGGCCGCGGCGCCATCAACGGGGGCCTGTTCAAACTCCTCCGTCAATGCTTTCCGCTTTCGAAACAAGCTATGACCAATAGTTTCTTTGGTTCGATCCAGAGCGTTGGCCTCATCACTGCGCCTACGATTGGCGGTGCGCTCATAGATGCATTTTCGTGGAGGGCTTGTTTTGGTGTTAATTTGCCACTGGGCGTCGTGTGTCTTGTCTTGACGGCCTATGGAGTTCATGAACAGCCTCCGCGTCATGATGCGCCTGTTCTTACTCTGAAGGATAAGGTTAAGAAGGTTGACTTCTTTGGCACGCTGTTGGCTGTACCGGCTATCACCTTTCTTCTCATGGCACTGCAATGGGGAGGTACAAAGTTTGGTTGGGGAACCTGGCAGATTATTGTTCCTCTCGTTGTTTGCGCTCTTCTATTCGTGGCATTCGGCTACTTGCAGTATCGTCAAGGTGATAACGCTCTATTGCCGCCCAGGATCTTGAAGCAGAGGAGTATCATTGCAGGAATGTGGTACGGTGCGTGCTGCGAGGGAGTGTTGGCTGTGACCGAGTATTACATGTCTATATACTTCCAAGGCGTACGAGGATACTCACCTACAAAGGCAGGTTTGCTGGCTCTTCCCATGGTTGGTGGTTTGGCAATTGCATTCATTATTTCTGGTGTTGGAACTACATGGATCGGATACTATTACCGTAAGTCCCCTCTGAGCTCTTTCGACCAGTACTGACAGCCCCAGCATTCATGTTGGCCACGAGCGTTCTTACACCTATTGCCTCTGGTCTTCTCACAACTCTCGATCTCGAAGAACAAATCGCCAAAGCCGTTGGCCTCCTCACCTTTCTCGGCTTAGCAGTCGGTCTCGGTCTTCAAGGTCCACAGGTAGCCTTGCAAGCTGTTCTCCCTATTGAAGACGTATCTCTTGGAGGTGCAGTAATCACTTTCGGAGCGGGAATGGGCTCTGCCTTGTGGATATGTGCATCGGCAACATTATTCCAAGGCCGCTTGTCAAAAGAGATCCAAGATGCTGCCCCCGGGACAAACACTACACATATACAAGAAGCGGGTCTATCCAAGTTGAGGGAGTCGATTGGACCCGAGAGGTTGAAGAGCGTGTTATCTGGCTACGAGAACGCGGTAGTGCAGACGCTGTATATTCCCTTGGCATTGGCCCTTCTGAGCATGGTTGGTGCAGTAGCCATGGAAAGAAAGTCAATCAAGCAAAAGCGCTCTTGAGCAAGGGATAAGAGGAAAGGGTCTGTTTCGAGCATCTACAGAAGCCGTGTTATTCCCATAGTTCCACTTTCAACATTCTGCATTAGTGGCACGTCATAGTTCCATATCTACGGAGTAGTCCCGCTAGAATGACGAAGCGGCTGAGACTTTCTCGCTCAATCACCATTCACGGAAAGGCTTCCGGATACCCTTAACCTGTCTTGTTTGTGACATCATAATCGTTGAAATAATTCTTGGACCCCTAATTTGGACCCTTATAATCTCCTCTTGACATATTATCCTGTTCGCACAGTTGAGCAATACCAGTCGCAATTGGGGAAACGAACGAAATTCTTCATGGCATTACCATACAGGCCTATCAGGGCCGCGCCTGCGAGGGACGGTGCAGCTCCTCCCACCACTCTCGTCGAGCGAGCTATTGCCAAGCGATCAGGAACCATCAAATCGGCGTGCTGGGAATGCCGGAAGCGAAAAGCCAAGGTGCAGTTGTTGACGTCTTTCTTGAAATTCAGTAGGCTAATCCGCTGCAGTGCAATGGACAAAAGCCGGTTTGCGTCAACTGCTCGAAATATGACCGACAATGCGTATACGACTCCGATATAAAAGAATCGCGGGTCAGGGGTTTACAAGAGGCCAATAAAAAGCTTGAAGATGAGCTGGAAGCTGCGAAGCTTTTGTTGAGGCAAATGGCAAATGGCTCTGCTGAATTGAGAGGTGCCGTGTCCGACTTGCTAGAGGAAGAGAAACAACCATCCGAGATAACCGAGTTGCTGAAAAGCGACAGAACAACAAATCCTGAGATGGAAGTAGTGGATGATAGTCGACTATCGAGCACATTGAACGAGCCAATACTAGGGCATGTTGCCAATGGTACTTCGCATTCCTTTCCAGTGGACCACTCCGAGTCCTTCAGTGCAAACAGCTCGAGTACGAAGCAAGAAGAGTCTTCGCCAGAGAGTGACTCGTTCATTGCCATGGAATCAAGAGCAGTGAATTCTTACACAACAAACTCTTCCGTAATCTCTACGCCGCATTACACATCTACCGAGATGCCTATCGATTATGCCCAACCAAACACTCCAGTAAGAATCAAGATACTGAATCGCCATCCCTATGTTCGACACTAACAAACTTACACAGGCCTCTATGGACAACTGCGAAAGCGTTCCATTCTACCGATCACAGCTCCCTTACTCCCAGTCATCTATGACCTCGACGGGTTACCCTCCACTTGGCGATTTACCTACCGTGATTCACCAACACGATAACGAAAGAATAATCACCCATGAGACAGAACGCGCGAGTCTATTTTTCCAGCCACTGTTTAACCATAATGATTATTACCTGTCAACGTCAATATCTACGCCCGTGCCACAAGAAACACAGGATGTAGACCCTGCGGCCTTGAGCGTTGCCAACGAATATCCAGAGAGCACGCATACCAATTTCTCAACGGAACAACGTAGTCCAGCAGAGAAGTTTCTAGACACAGCACCTAGAATGTACCCGAATTACGAAAACAACTTTGGAAACCTTGCACTCTCGAATAGTATCAGAGCCAACGGATATCCTCGCCATATACAAGACGCGCAAATACGCAACATCTTCGTACCGAACTGGGCTGCTACAACACTCAACACTGAGCTGGATCCGGGGGACATGAGCAATGCATTCGGTGACATCTACCAAAAGACCACAAGTCTCATCAGGAAAGGTGAGCCGACCAACCACGTGATTGGACACCATCCAAACATCGCAGCACTGTACGATCAGGATCAGTTTGATAGGTCGTGTTTGTTGTCGCAATGGGCTGCTCGCATGGTGCACAGCGTGAAATGTCAGGGTAACTGACCATGCCCGTCAAATGACTGTTGGTGTGAACTGATTGCCCATCTAGGATATGATTTTACCTGCTTTGCATCCATGAATGTCTTCTGGTACATGATGCGATGGATGATCGACCCATCACCAGAAACATACGCTGCGATGCCAGAATGGATAAGACCGACGTGAGATTTCTCAGATCCATCCAAGCACGACATTTACTGATAGCGACAGTACAAATCAGCTGTTCACGCCTCACATCAGCATGGCCGACTTTGTCCTCTGGCCTGCGTTTCGCGATCTCGTGGTGCAGTTCCCGCAGCTTCAAGAGCGCATGGCGTGGTTGGCTGATATGTCGATGTATATCCGGTGCGAGTGGCCGTATGCGCTGGAACATGCATTGAAGCCAGATCCGGTTAATGGAACTGTTGATCTTGTGGATTTGGCCAAGGTACGGTCTTCCTCCGAGCTGGTTAAAGATGCTGACTGATGCAGGAGCATGTTTGGAACCTTGGATGTTGGTCTGTTGGGCCTTCATTTAGGAAATTCGTCATGAATGCAGATGCATACCTTCAGATTAGAAATAATTAACAAATACACTGTTGAATCAAGTAACAAAGTGATGCATAAAATTGGGAAATCCATCTTGGTCGGTAGGAGGAATCACCAAATGCACCCTTGGTTTATAGCTGGAACCGCTATATACTGTATCTGCGGGGAACTTCCCATCGAATCCTCTCACTACAGCAGGTCAAGCCTGTTCCGTCTTCCGTAGTATAGTGGTCAGTATGCAAGCTTGTCACGCTTGAGACCCGGGTTCAATTCCCGGCGGGAGAGTCGCCACCTGTAATATACAGGAAATTCACTTTTTGGCATTTCATTCCTATATCACTCGCTGTGATGCGTGCCCTTCATTTCTTTCTTTTGCCTTGCTCCACGCTGTATTAAGTGGCAAGCTGCCCTTTGCAGTTTTCTCTGTATGTACTTTTATTGTGCCTGTGTTGTGGCAATCTCTGGGCTGCCACTAAGAGCTTAGCACGGTGGTGTTTATGCGTCACTATGACGAAGATCCCCTCGCTGAAAGCTTAGTATCCGGCCAACACCACCTTGCGTGCGACAAAGCAACTTCATCAGAGCATTCTGCAAAATGGGCACTGCTCAGAACTCTCCTATGAGTATCGCACACCAGGAAACCTCCAAGCCGATACGAGGAGTGAGTTTCAGCACAAACCAACCACCCGATGCAATCCGACAGCTCATCCGCCGGTGGCTTACTGACCAAGAGGCCGACAAGATCTTGTCAAGGTTCCAAGATGCCTGTGTCCCCAATCGCCAGGTGTTTTGGAGCGGCATGTTGCGTGAACATGCCCAGCAATGGGCCGATACGCATGAACTTCAAACATTGACAACTGCACTCGGTCCACTGTTGTATCATGGTGATCCGAGCCATCAGACACAAGCCCGTCCGAGATATATTCATGGCGCTTCTATCATTTTCGCATGGTTCGTCTCTCAAGGTGATCTGGTGACTGTACTTTGTCACCCTCCGCCCCTGTTCTTTCACCCTTCTGGGCAAACCTTTTATCAACTGTACGAAGAGCCTATCCTCAAGGGTAAGATGGGAAACAGACCTGTGGGGAGGATTCATACGGCTCATCCGGCTGTCGAAATAGCCAGCGACTTTATCTATCAGCTATGGCCATACAATATCTCGTGGTTTTGGATAAAGACGTTCGGAATTCCTGACATCGAGTTCCCGTGGCGCAAAACCAAGATAGTTAAACCCACTACACAGGTAAACACTCATAGAGTACCAAGCAGAGAAGAGAGGCTCTACTCCTTCATACTGACCTCTTAACAGCCAGGACCAGACTTGAGCTCAGCATCATTTTTGACTTCAAAAAGACCAGAACCTATAGGCCCTGGCAATAAGTCAGTGGCTGATACAAACAACAAGATAACAAAAGGCGAACAACAGAAGACAAAGAAAAAGAAAACCAAAAAGAAGAAAATGTCCAGTGCAGCGGTAGTTGATCAAGGGAAGAGCCCAACTACTAAGAAATCACCAAAATCTGGCACTTCTAGCAATAAGCAACCATTGATAAAAACAGCGGTGATGAGTAAGAAGAAAAATGTGGATAGTAGCATGAAAAAGAAGGCGAAGAAAAAGAAAAAGAAGCAGAAACAGAAAGTGGCTATGGTGGAAAAGGCTCAAGATCAACTTAACGCAAAGCAAGGCCAGAAGAAACCTACGACAACGGCGAAAACCAAGGGTAGTAAAAAGAGAGCAAAGGCTAAGTCGACTATCAAGTCTGTGGTGAAGAACGGCAAGTGAATAGATTGTAACACGGCCTGCACGCCTACGACTTGAGGCTTGAACAAGGAAGGGTAATGGTTAAGTAGGCGTCCATGATATTTCCGCAAGTGTATGTTACTGTACGTGTTTTTGTATCGTCGAGGTTTCAGTAACTAATATCGAGAAGGAGGCTTTTTTATGACTGATACCTGCTCAAACTCTTTTGTGACCCTGATTATCTGCCTCGTGCTCTCGTCATCCCTATCGCTCTCCCGATCTTCGCCCGCAGCAACAGTAGCGCTGACATCTCCGTCATAAATCGGATGATGATTCCCACGAACCTGGCCAATCGTCACGAGGTTTATATCGTCGGTCCCTCTGGCATATGAACTTTCGTCTTTTCGAAGCGCCTTGAAGAGCTTTCGAAGCATGGGCATCGATCCGGCGATGATGCCGAGACAGCATTCAACTACTGTCCAGAGGATGATGTTTCCGATACCGTCTAAAGAAATCAGTTCAAAGTATAGTATCTCGACGCACGAACTTACGGAGTTGATTGGAGGGCTGAGAGTATGCGGGAGAGTATGGAAGTCGAACAATAGTTGCCACTGATGCCCTGTGATATGTCAGTGAAAACCGCTATGTATCGGGTCAGGACCTACAATGCTCCAATGCCCATAACCACGTTGGCCATGATCTTCAACGTCGTATGCATTTGAACATTCCACAGAATGATCACTGGTAATATAGCAACAGACCAGTCGACCACGATGTTGATCCCCGACACAACGTATGTCAGTACTGACAGTATACCCTGATCCAGACATGTTCCTGTGCTTGGATCCCATGATGCGCTCAGAGGTCTGCATCTAACTAGGCCGATAATTCCTGCTACTAGTGTAATGAGAACTGTCAAAGCTATCAAGCCCCAGAGAAAGACCTTAATCTTCTTGTTATCCGTGACACGCAGGAGCTGTGCGCAGATAGATATCTTGATAAACAAGGAGTTGCTGATATAGAAGATCTGCCAAAACGTCACAGCCTAAAACATGGTTAGAAGTGACACTACAAGTACCGAAGAACGTGCCTTGAAAGCTTCCATTACCATAGCGGTGTTGAGCTTGGAGTCTGGTGTCCCTATCCCAGTGAAGCTGCCCCAGATGACGACTCCATTGTGCACCAGGTTGAGAGTCGCGCCAATACACATGAGCCAATCCTCAAGTCCGAAGCAATGATGCGTCACTCTAACCCATATCCTCAAGCCGACAACAACGATAATCATCGGCGTGAATATGATACTGACAGCGAGAAGAGCTGCAGCAAGACCAGTCGGTTTGACTGCGTGCCATGCCTCTGAAACCTCTGCCATACCAGGCAGGTAGAATAGCGCAAAAGTCAATGCTGGGCGATTCAAAACGAGAGTCGCTGAGCGTTGAGTAGGATGGGATACAAGAGTACTTAGCCAGATGGCTCATGTCCGCGAGTAATTACCGTGGTCGGTTGGATGACCAACCCTGTTGATGTGTCGAGCTTTAGCCAGAATGCTGACAGTTATGCACCGGAAGACCAGCATCAGCTTCCGATGTTAGGAATTAAAGTTTACTAGCTTAGAGAACCAACAGAAGACGAAGGAGAGAAGAGGCAACAAGATAACAGTCAGTCAATCTGGTAATGAATCCGTCATGGCGCTCTGTTTTATGCATGGTGAAGGACTATACACTCTGAGAAACTGCTAAAGGATTCTTTACTTAAGCACATTCAATCTGAAAGTCATTGATACCATCCCCAGACTGAACCTGAACAGATCTAGGATCCTTGTGGGCCACGAATTCTTGGCCCCTGTATTGGGGTTAGTTGGTTCTCAGAGCCAACACGAGGGTGTATCCGAAGTGGGCTAATCTAATCTGAGAGGGCTTGTGCACGAATGATAGAGCATTTCGTATTAGAGAATTTATACGAATGTCAGGGGAGTGCATGGGAGACTGCCTGTGGCCTGATGATCTGATCTGACTGACAGGTAAAATACAGCCAACTAGTCGGTGTTCCATGAGCGCTGGGAACTTCGTTCAGGAGAAATCTTAGGAGCGTGGCTTACAATGCAATTTTACCGTTACCGACATTCAAATATCGATGGAATTGGCCCCGGAGCCCGCTGAAGATCCATCCCAAGCAAGCGCCAGACCAAATGTGATGGGAGTCACAGGCATGCAGCTTTAAAATGCCAGGGTCCAGTGGTACACGAGCTGAACTCAAGGGTGATGAGGGGTTTAACAAGGATAGAAATAAAGCACGTCCCTCAGTAACAAGGAGCGTTCTTTCCTTTTGCCCCTCGTTTGTTGAGTTGTCCGTATCCGCCTTGAATTGAGCTGATCGAAATGTCTGTCTACGACGTCAAGGGCAAGAATGCCATTGTCACTGGCGCAGGCTCTGGTATGCAATTTACTTTCATTTCCTGTCTACAAAACAGATAACTGACATCGGGCAATAGGTATCTGCCTTGCCTTCGCCCAGCAGCTTCTTGAAAATGGGTGCTCCGTTGTGATAGCTGATCTCAAACTCCGCCCCGAAGCAGAGGATCTCATCAACAAATGGGCGACCACTGAGGGCGACAAGCCCACCGTCCACTTTCACAAGACTGATGTTAGCGATTGGGCTCAACTCTCATCTCTATGGGACGCAGCACTCGAGAAGCTTGGCCAAATCGACACTGTGTGCAATGGCGCTGGCATTTACGAACCCCCATCAAGCACCTTCTGGAACCCTCCCGGAATCTCGTCTCAATCTGAGGATAAGGCTGACGGTAGTCCGGGCGTGTACAAGACCTTTGCTGTGAATGCACTTGGTCCTATTAGGTTGGCACAGATTGCCATGGACTACTGGCTGCAGAATCGTAATGTGCAAGGCAATCTCCTTTGGGTCGCCAGTTGTGGAGGATACTTGCATTCGCTACAGACGCCGCTTTACTTCGCTAGCAAAGCAGCCATCGTGAGTTTCGTGAAATCACTGTCGACGGTTCACAAGCGATTCGGCATTCGGAATGCAGCCGTCTGTCCAGGTGCCGTGCACGTGAGTAACCTCACCAACGAACCTCCCTATAAAGCTTTCACTTATCATTCATACAGACGCCTATCTTTCACCCAGAATACTGTCGTGACAGAATGCCACCGGAGACTCTGGGTCTCACCGCGGAGCAATGCGCCAACGTCATGTTCCAGGTCCTCACTGAAGAGAAATACGGCGATGGAAACATCGTTGAGACGATGCTTATCGGGAACAGAGAGAGTAACTCGGTCAATGTGCGAAAAGTTCCTATGGAAGCGCTATATCCTACTGTCGTCGCTGAGGGATCGCATGATGGTCTCTATGAAGGGGAGGAGAAGTTGGCGAAACAGCTGGTAGAGAGGGGAATGAGAGAATGAGGCAAGATAGCCCTGAGATAAATGAGACAATGATCTTCCATTTCATCATTCATGATCTTAGTCCGTAATTTGTAAGTGGCATGCTTACTGTTGACAGCTGATCATGCTTACGCTTGGCTTTGGTGTGTTGCGGATCTGAAGCGGGTTCTGTGCGGACTTTATGCGGATTCAAGGATAATCTTACTAGAGTTTGTCAGCAATGGTATTTCAAGAAGAGTATCTCGTTACATTCGATAGATCCTTCGATGACGACATGACGTTGCTGGGCTTGCTGATTTGTCAAGCCAGAATGGGAACAAGATGATAAAGACCTCCTATTCTCAGTAGTTTAATCATTCCTCCTGCCTGCATCAGAACTTAGTCCACTCCTGATATCACGAAGCAATTCATTGAAATGAAGTACTCAACCTTATCGCTATTCTTGGTAGCCTCATTATTAGGGGCCACTGAAGCCCAGAACCTCGCTCCAGCTCTGCCATTCTCAACAGGCTTCAACTCATCCTTCTCTCTTTCACCTGCCAAGATCAAAGAAGCCAATCTTTCGGAGACAGTAGCCAGCAGTGTCAATACTGTCGTCAACTTTCATCAATCTAGTCTTGCCAACGGCGGCCCAAAGCAAGATGACTTTTACAATCTGCCTGATAGACCGGCCAATCTTCGACCTGGCCAGGTCCTCAAGGTGCAGGAAGTCACCAACCCAGCCCCATTCTCTATTGCTCCAGGCTCTTCCCTCAGCAGAATCCTCTATACGACTCGTAACTTCAATGGAACTATCATCCCAGCCAGTGCTTATATCCTCTGGCCTTTCCTGCCCCGCCAATTTAACAGCAACTCGGACAGCAAAGCTCCAGCGGTTCTCTGGGCCCATGGAACGTCTGGCTTCTTCGTTGACTCTGCACCTTCCGCTCATCGTGGTCTCTACTACGAGAACGTGGTACCTCTGACCCTCGCACAAGAAGGCTATGCAGTTGTTGCGCCCGACTATGCTGGTCTCGGAGTAGACAAGTCATGGGACGGGACTGATATTCCACATCAGTACTTTGCTACACCTGCCGGTGCGCAAGACACCCTCTTTGCAATGGAAGCTGCCCTTGAGGCATTCAGAAACCGCCTTAGTGGGAAGTTCGCCATCATGGGTCATAGCCAGGGCGGTGGGATTGCCTGGGGTGCGGCGGAGGTGCTCGCCAAAGGAAAGGATACTAGTGGAAGCACGGCTTTCGTGGAGCTCTTGAAGGGCTACGTTGGTACCATTTCAATTGCGCCCGTCACGAAGCCTTTATCTACACCTCGGCTCTTCAGTAGCTACAGTGCATCCATAGCGCTGTCGAGTATCTTTCATGACTTCAAGCCCAGCCAATGGTTGACTCCGCTGGGTGTTGCGAGACAAACGCTGATGAAGCAGATCGGAGGGAGTGTTGCAGTAGGACAGCAACTGTTCTTCACTGAGTCGCAGACCGCGCTTGAGAAATCGAACTGGTACAACTCTTCTTATCATGCTGCCACCTTTGACAAGCTCGGGGCTGTGGGGGATAAGCCGTTCGCAGGTCCTCTGCTAGTGATTCAGGGCTCTGAGGACTTCTTCATTGCTGCTTCGACTACCAACGAAACTGTCGCCAGCACTACTGATCTTTATCCCAATAACTCACTGAGCTACATTTATGTAGACAAGTTTGGTCACACGCCCATCATCTCAGGTGTGCGAAGCCTCTGGATGGCATGGCTTGAGGATAGGTTCCGAGGCAAGAAGCAGAAAGAAGTGCTAGAAAGAACATATGTCAAAGGATGGCTAGGAGACGATAAACATTTCTTTGGAAGTAATGGCTATCTCCAGTGGAGTGGAGCACCAGAGTATAATTACCAGAACCCTGGGGCAGTCTAACTTTAAGTGCCGTATCGGGATGATTTCTTCCAGAAGGCAATTAATGTTAGCAAACAGTTGCCATGGCTATTTGTTATAGCAACAATGACAGATTTATCTAAGTATATATAACTAAACCTATTAAAAAATTTAATATTCTATTTACTCTCTTACAGACAAGTTAATAAGGGGCAGACCAGTAGTTAGGATAGTAACGACTAGTAAATACTTGCTGTTATATATTGCTTATTTTTACTTTTAACTTTTACAGTTTCTTAATCTAAATACAAGCAGTCTAAGTAGTAAAATTACTTAAGAAAGTCTAGTATAGAGTTATATATACAGAAATTATTAATATCCTGTCTTGCTTAATATACCTTTAAAACTTCTGCAATAAACTAGAGATCCAAAGTACATGTATGAGAACCCTGA
>JABSTN010000373.1:0-44401 GCA_013759125.1 Fusarium sp. NRRL 53293 | reverse complement strand
GGGGAGGAGGAGTGCCATGAGGGGGAGGGGGAGGAGGCGCTCCGGCATTTGCTGAACGGAAGCCCGAACTCCATCCGCCCTGATTATCACGGCCAGAATTTCCTGGACCGCTAAAACCACCTCCACTACCTGGAAACCCCTTATCCTGATTTTGGAAACGACCAAGTGCCCATGCACCGAAGCCAACACCCACAACCAGCATTCCCATTGCCATGTTTCCTAATCCATGAAAGCCTTCCCACCACGTACGGAAAGCAGGCGCCAAAGTCTGGCCAAGAACCACGAGGATCAGAGCTGAAGCGAACCCAGCTGCGAAACTGTTCACATTCGGTTGCATGGATGGTAGGTACAAGAATCCGCCTCCAGAGGAGTGCTCAGGAATAACAAAAATGTCATATTTTCCTGGAGGCAAGCCAGAACCCTTTGGCACTCCGCCATGAGGCGGAGGCGGCGGAGGGGGACCGCTCATTCTCGATTGTCAGCTCGAGTAGGTTGTAGTTCAATATTGGCTCCTCGGACTATGGAGTTTTTGGAGTCGCAAACGCAGACGAAATCGATTGTTTAGGGGAGTCTCGAGGAAGCCATTAAGGCTATTTAGTGTGATTGGAACTACGAATAGGTCAGTCGATGCCATCCACATATTTTGTCACAATGAACAGCAACCTCTCAAAGCCACTGAAGTTAAGAAGTGAGGATTGAGAGCCGACAAAACTTCCGTTCCCGAGTGGCTGGGGCTAGGTTACGGCAAAGGGAAACGAGGTCGGACAAGACAGGACTCACGCAAGACAAAATCGGGAGTACAGGGGATTGGATCTACTCGAGGATCCTGAGCACAAAAAAGAACGTTGCAAAAAGTATCGGACAAAGAGCAACGAAACAGAAGCGACCGCTTGTGATACAAAACGACAAAGCCCTACTTGCTCCAACTTCGTGCAGGTGGTGAAGGTTTGTACGGCGAGTCGGTTAGGTCAGGGAATGACAAGCGAGAGGAGGAAAAAAAAGAACCAGGATGTCGAGAGTTACGAGGAAAGGAGGAAGACGCAGGAGAAAAATGGCTCGGCGGTCGTTGGTGGAGATGAAGATGGAGAGCGGAGGCAGAGGCAGAGGCAGAAATGACAAGGTCGAGGTAGCGAACAAGAAAGAGTGCAAGGAAGCACCATGAGGAGCCACCTCCCCAATTGTTTACTTCCACTTTGGGGAAAGTTGGCTGTGGCCCCGGGCGGGACGGGTGATGGGCCTGAAGGTACAAGAGTACATTGCAGGTACTTTCAGCGCCTGCTGCAGTTAGTCCAGGGCCACGAGACGCTTGAATGCTAGCCCAGCCGCGCTAAAGTTCACCCCGCCAGCGGTGCACGTCTTCATTCAGCCCCACCTACTGGACATCATCACTCACTGGTGGTTTTTGACTGGTGGATAGTATCAGAAACGAGGATGAGGTCCCAACCTATCAGTTGGGAGAGACTAGGAACCAGGATCCAATGCCGCGGTTTCCAACGACTCGTAAGGTGGCTTTTCTGTCTACGCAATTTGGCGAGGCCACTCGTTCGTGGTACGATGTTTGAACTGGAACTCTATCTTGATGGGCAAAACGGCCAGGCTCTGTCTCTGTTGGATCTTGAGGAATCTCATGATATCTCGCTTCTTACCCAGGGCGGAACGATCTCAATATTTGATTTACATATATCGAAGCTCCATAGCCGAGAGGTATTCCTTACAGGAGTTGAGAGGTATACGTGCAATCCGTGAACTTTGGATATGCTTTTTTAAATGGTCATTTCCGTTACTTCCACTGGTCCAACGGTCAAGCGGCCTTTTAGCCCCCAGCGTTCCTCATCTTCATTTCCCCTCAGAACATGAAACCATTCAAAGCTGGGTCTCCCCTGCTTGTCAACTTCTCAACATCTTCTATTCTCAAGGTTATTCCTTCACACAGTTCCTTGTGCAACTCGTGTGGCTTGCTTCCACGAGAAGCACTGACTGGACCCTGTGGATCAAAGGCACGAACAGAACAGAGCTTGAACGTGCATAGAACAAGCGAGATCCCAGGATCAAGAAAGAGGGGAAGTTGAAGATATCTGGCTCCTTCGTAACTCTGCGGCCAATTCGCGCTGCAGCAAGTGGGATTGTCCCCGCCTGTCGATCTCATCAGCAACAGCATCGTGATAGGCATCCAAGCTCTACGACTTGGAACGATTGGGCTGCAATTGATATGGCTCTCTTGTCCTGCAGCATGTACTGTGTATGCGTGTTTTGCCTCAATGTTTTGACCAAAAAATCACTGCAGGATCTCGTATGCATCCCCCGCCTCAAAGCAGATATCTGTCTTCGAGCAACATCCGTGATATCTCCCGCATCGGCAACAAGACACTTGATTCAAGTTCCACAGCTCGTGGGTAACGCCTATCAGCCCACATATGCTGTGCAAAGTTTGCACATCGTCACCGACAAACCGCAGTAAAGAGACTTCAGGCTAGCAATGTCGGCATTTTCACCGCTCTGACTGCTGAGGTAACTGATATCCGCATCGGTGGTCCAGGCCTCGCGATACCCTTGTTGCGGCTTAGATGCGATGTCGCGGCCTCCTCTTTTTTTCGCCGAGTGCACTGCCCACGGTTACATAGAGATTGTACAACTGGGGACTACAGCACCAATGCCACGGATGCGGTGCTGATTGTCGTGGAAGTGGTAAAGCCAACAAATATACTTCCACTTCCCCGACTCCCGCGGTTGTAAAGAAAAGTCTAGAGTTTCGTCCCTGAAGCCGGCAAACTCTCTTGGAGATAATCAATTGCCGACGTCATGCCGCTTGGATGCAACCCAGAGGGTTTGCTTCTTCGAAGCCTAAAAATTAGTTGTTACGAAAGGTCTCAGTGCCGACCAGAGCATTATTTCTTTCTCAGGCACGATTTGTGAAAGAGGCACAATGCATTGTGAAATGTCCGCAGCTTCCGCAGTGCCAAGCAAAAGAGGAGTGGCTGTCCGTCTGTCCGTTCATCGCCTCACCGCTGAGGCCCTCTATCCACCACCACCCACCTCATTTTTTCTCTCTGTACCTATCTTCAAACATAATTTCCCAGCCACTTCTGAATGCAAGTAATCAATTTTACGAGAACATGCATTATTCACTGCGTGGCTCCAATCATGACTTGTAATTCGTTCAAATCGAGTCCCTTTGTGCAACCAATTGGTGAATGACTCGAAAGCGTTCAGTTGACCACGTTTATGTCGTCGTTGCCTGGCAACCAGAGATCAGCAAGATACAACACTAGCACTGTTGAACCCAGGAAAAAGAAAAGAAATACGCGCTAAGCTCGTGACGACGTCGGCTAGTGACGTAGCTGCACCACTAAGAAATTGAGCCTAAAGGACCCGACGGGCGGGACGGTCTGAGTCTCAGTTGTTCCGCTGTATCTGAGCCTGAAGTTAGATCTCAGACATAAATCAATTTATGCGCAAAGATCAAACGAGAGAGAAGAAGACAATGGCCTTTTACGTTTACTCATTTCTCTCATGGGATGCTAACCTCGTAGAGTTGCAGACATCACTATTCTATCACTATCACTCAAAGGTTGTCACCCTGTTCGTTTTGGTGGGCTGAAGTGACAGGCTCAAGTCACCACAATGTACCTCTGTTGTACCCTCTGCAACCCAACCCACGCCCATCCTCATGCAACGTGGAACGGTCCGGCGCGCCAGGCAGAGCTTGACTTGTCCATTTCTGATTACCCGTCGAGTCGGATCATCTGTTTACGAGGCAAGTTTTGTGTTTTTCTGTTTCCATTGTGACGGTGATACTGCGATGTGATTGTGTAGTCGACTGCTACCAAAAACCACGAGTTGTGATGAGAAACAATGGCTTTGAGATTAAGACAAACTCGCGTTTCAAGGATGAGACACACGGCTGTCTGTGGAGAAAGGGTCCTGGTGGCATTAACTCAACATAATCTGCTGTAAACAAGGAACAAGGTTTCATTTCACATGCTGCGTGAACCTTCCATGTGCTCTCAACGGTGATGCATTCAGCCTTCGTTGCCTGTCAATCTATTATTACTTTACTTTACAAACACCAGTTCAGCGTATAAAGCACTCTACAGATTAGAACCCCAATTCGATTCATTCCAATTTAATCCAAAGCCACACAAGACGCCTTGCATGCCCATATCAAACGCTCCCGCATCGATTCTGTACCAGGAATGTCGCAATGTCTGCAACCCATGATAGCCCATTAGATAATACCCTTAGAATCCAAAGCCACCAAACGGCGACTTGTACCACAAATAGAACCAGCTTCACCAATAGCAAGAGAGGTAGCTGTCACATCTTCTTGATCCGGTTGTTCGCGACCTTCAGTTTGGCCCCTGTGCGATCAGTGTCCTGGTCCAGTTCATCTAGTAGACGAATCTGATCTTCGACCTCTTCATGGATTCGCTCGCCCATCTCTCTTTGTCGTCGAATGACTGCAGTGAGCTGCTCAACAGCAAGATCTTGATTTTGCATCTCCTCCTTTTGTAGCTGCAGTACCCCTTCGTTGCCCAATTCTCGTGTCTTATCAGTCTCCGGCAAAGGAGCCCCCAGAACACGACCAGCAGGGCGTCCTCCCTTCAGCAGCCCAGCTTTGTCGGTTGCTGAGGCTTGACCTTGACTCAAGCCGCCTCTTCCTGAAGCTGACGTGGAATTGGGCATGCTGTTGGAAAGCTTATCCAAGCCCTCGCGTTCCATGCGGGCTTGGGAAACTAGATCCCGGCGGCGCCGCAGCTCACCCTCACCCAGTCGTTTCGACTCTTGTATCTTTCGTAGTCCATCCGCAAGTGTTGCGATCAACGTTCCACTCCGGACGAGAACCCTTTTGGCCGCTGCGCCCGCTTCTGCGGCGGCCGTTGAATTGCCATTATCAACAGCAGCATCTCGCCGCGACAGACATTGTCTAGCCTCGTGAAGATTCTGCTTCAGGTCACGATGGATATCCAACCAGGTTCCCGGGTCAGCAGCACCAGCGACGGCACTCTTAATCATGCCGCCCGCTGATATCGCCGAGTTGGTTGTGCTTGAGCTTGGCAGGTTCAGGAAGGCTCTCCAAGCTGATGTGTCACGCCATCGTCGATCGGGTGACTCCGCAATCGCTCGTAGATATTTCTCGAGTCCTGCCTGGCGGTCTCGGGTCAATTCGACTGAGTTGACAGTCGATTTTAGCCAGTGTTTGGCTGGTAGAGGTTCTGGTGGCGGAGCGCCAACTTGTTGCGTCAGAGCCTGATGGAGGGCATCGAAGTCTGAGTATCGCTTTTGAACGACAAAGGATCGTAGAGGGAGTCGAAGTGTGATATTGTAGAGTGTATAAGGTTTCTTGGAGCCTTCGTCGGAAACGCTTGTTGAAGGAATGGCGATTTCTGGCGGCGGTGCCATGCTGATAGAAGCTTGGTTGTATGTAGTGATGATACTCGGTACTGTAGAGTGGCTCTCGATTCAAATGAAAAGCATGAAAGAAAAAGATATTGATGCTTGCCTGTTACGTGGTCGAACGGCGAATGTTGATTGTGTAAATTAAGACATGAAAGACGATAAATGCGTCATGGTCATGGCGTTTGTCGAAAGAAGCTGCCTGACGTATTCGTACAGCTTATTATTATGCACTGGATGCCCAGGCCCCAGGCTGTGTTTTAGTGCTGGTGGCTGGCCGTCGGTGAAGGTCACGGCGTTCGGCAATTGGCAGCACTAAACTACAATTGGCTGCGCATGCGACCTGTTGCCAGAGTGATCCACATTTGAAGGAAGGCCTTTGAGCCTCACAATGTGAACAAGGTCATGTGAGAACTCATGATGACCTGTCATGGTGATAGCGTTGACGAAGGAAGAAGATCTTAGCTCTGATTTTGCTAAGCGTGCTCGTTTTCCAAAGAGCTATGTAGGTATGCTCCAAACATGGCAGGGTGTCACTCTACACCTGTGATTTAGCAAATTGGCATTGGACAATACTCTCTGATACCCTTCAGTCTTTTATTTTGTAATGATAAGTTTAAGGTACATTTGGTTTCAGAACTTCCCATCTCTTGAGAATGTGAGTCTTGTTTACAGCCTGAGCAAATAACATAGCTATTCCTGATAATCACATACTCACCCGCAAATATGTTATCTGTGTAAGTCAAAGAATGTTTCGATTGAGCGGCCATGGCTGACACCCATGAGCTATTGCTGCTGCTATTAGCTTCAATTAGTATTATTCAAACTATATATGCCTCTCTTGTAACTGTAACTACTTGAACTAAACTGGTTGATAAGGTAACTTGGCATTAAGCAAGTCCTTCTATCAATCGGGGTCTCTTTGGCGGCCTTGATAAAACAGCCAAAAGAGACTTTGGTTCTCTCGGATCCTTTTATCAGATAGACCATGAAGCTATATCAGTAGCTTTACCTCAAGGTCGAACGGACTTGGTAACATCCATAAGCTTACCAGTGATAGCCAGACGTGAAGGAGTAAAGACAATTTGGAGCGTGTATAAGTGGAGGGGCTAATCTCATGCATATTATGGTCTTACAGGAATGCCCAGCAATTATCGTAGAGCCTCAAGATTCTATTGACATCATGACATGGTAATAGGCCAGTCTTCTGTGCTTGGGCGATTCTTCTAATTTGTAAACGAACCTTTAGGTCTGACAATCTGTGATTTGGCAGAACTCGCCAGGGCAGCTGTTCACCTCTCAATTTGTATTAGTAGCATATTATCCCACAGGTTGCCAGCTTGAGTATCATGTATATCACACTCCAGCCCAAATAATGTATACTTTGGGTATCTCAACAGTTTATGTACAAAGTCATCACATTACTCTAACAAGTCAACTCAGCCATGCTTGTTTCTATACTTCCCAAGTTTGACTTTGCCCGACTTCCATGGTCTCGGCCCGTCCCGCTCCCATTTGCTGGCCACAACGTTACCCGTAACACGGCGACACAAGCTCGAGTGTCCAACAAGATCAATTTTTATCCTCATTCTCGAGTACTCTATGCGAGTCCCAGAACAAGTACAGAGACAACCTTTGCTTCTAGAGCCAAATCTTGTCCTCCATCAGCTCAGCGAACTCCCTTCCCCAAGGTTTTGGGTCACAACTCCATATCCATGCCCTGTTTAACTCGTGCCAGAGAAACCAGTGTCACCCAAATCGTGATCGCGTTAAGTACATCTTGCAGCCTTCGATGTCATCAACAAGTCTAAAAGGTCTCTTGGTCATCAAGACCCTCGCCCTCAGCGGGAATCTCGAATCCTTCCTCTGTTGAGTAAAGGATAGTTTGGATCTGCTTCACGAGACCATCCTCTTGCTTCTCCAGCTCCGGGTCCTCGTCAACCGCCTGTTGGACAAGTAGCTCAATATCTCGCAACTTGCTGAAGTAGAAGTCTCGTTCCCTCTCCAGGCCTGTGACGGTCTCCTTCAATGTGGCATTCTCTTGCTGAAGAGCTGCGGTAGCGGGTCCAGCGGCCTTTGCAACTCGGGGTCCACCACTGGGGGTACCGCTACCCACGCGGCGAGCGGCGCCAGTGCTAGCAGCAGGTCGGGGAGCGGCGGCAGCGGGAGGCATTGAGCCACCTTTTCGGCGGGCAACGGCATCGTACTCGTGGTCGGGGAAATTGAGGTCCCAAAATCGCTTTGTCCACTGGAGGAACTCTAGGTTGTCC
This sequence comes from Fusarium sp. NRRL 53293, assembly GCA_013759125.1. Lineage (NCBI taxonomy): Eukaryota > Fungi > Ascomycota > Sordariomycetes > Hypocreales > Nectriaceae > Fusarium > Fusarium sp. NRRL 53293. The sequence continues at coordinate 36,737 of JABSTN010000373.1, read as the reverse complement.
TGCATTTTGCACTTGATAAGTGCGGAGACGGGAATAGGCTTGTCAATTTGGTGCTTGGTAAAGGTGTCTGAAGACACGTCAGCATGTTGTTCGTGGGCAAAAGTGTAAGAGGAAAGACTGACTTTGCAACACCTTGAAATTTTGAATATACAAGTATTCAGAGTTCACATTGAACTTGACCTTAGCCATGGGGACGTCCATATAGATACTGTCAAAAACCTGGCAAAGGGCAGCACTAAAAAGGCGGTGTTAGAAAGTGCCATGATGCAGATGATGATGCGTGCTTGTGTGGTGGTTGTATAGATCCGGGATGACATGTGAGGCTCTTAGGAAGTGGTCGTGATAGCGATCGCGGGGTTGTTTGGTGGTGTTTATCATCCCTTGCTTCGATCATGGCATGGTGCAACACGACGCAGCGATCCGTGACGAGGGGGCGGGGCAAACAAAAGATGGATGGACTCACCCAGTACCGCATTGCTCAACCTTGGTGATGTTAAGCTGAAGCAGGCTGTTGAGCCATGCAACAAGCTCTTGTCTGCAGCGTCATGTATTAGCATGTAAGCAATATTTGGAGGTAGCTAGCTGTCTTGTAAACAGCTCCAGGAGGCATCACCAACCTCGACTCGCCCATTTCGAACTGATTGTTGTAGGGAGGTGTGATGTATTATTCGGAATCGTGAGAGCGCAAACAAGCGACGTAGGAGAAGGGCGAAAGGCGTTCGTTTCTAGAGGATATCGAGTCGAGGAAAGAAAACAAACCGAACGAAGGCGCAAATGGGAAGCTAAGGAGATTGCGTTCGTCGGGTTAAGTTGGGGAGAAATTAAAAGCAACCGTCTTCGCGCTGATTCCACGAAGTTGTTCATGGGTAGCCTGTCGCCCAATCAACCAACCGGCCGTTGGTGGGGGGTACCCAGAGGGACCAGCACATCCGCTATGTTATTGCTGATTGTGTTTGGCACAGAAGGTACCGCCACGTACCGCAACGCTAGAACCCCTCCTGCCCCCCGCTACGTCCCCTAGAGCTTGCTCCCGTCCAGCCAGTGAAGTCACGTGCTGAGCCGCCCATCGATGCTAGGTTCAGGTGGGAAAGTAGCAAGCTCTCACCGCCAAAATTTCGAAAAGTGGCAGAAAAAAAAGTTCGAGATTTACTGCGAAAGGTGCCCCACTGCTTCAGTCGCGTCTGCAAATCTTGATAGAAGAGCTGTACGAGTGCCTTTTAATCCGATAAGATGGCGCCCTCACAGAAGCGAAAACCCGTGCAAGACGATTTTATCTTTACAATTGACGACAATGACGATATTCCTGTCGAGGAGGAGGAAGTGACCGCGGAACCTCCCAAGAAGAAGGCCAAGACCAGCAAAAAGTCCAAGAAGTCAAAGCGTGCAGCCAGTCCTGAAGATGACGAGGAGGAAAATGGCGTAGAGGGCATTTGGGGATTCAATGATGACGACGATGGTGCCATGGACTCCGAATTCGAGTTTGGCGCTGAGGAAGCTACCGACCTTGGTACAGTAGAATTCGAGGGATGGGGTTTCGATGGCGCAAAGAAGGGGGGCATGGCTGTTGAAAAGAAGGGCGTGGATCTGGATGAGATTATTCGAAGACGTCGCGAAAAGAAGCTTGGCAAATCTGACCCCGAAGAGACTGCCGATGCCGAAGAGAACGAGGCCATGGATGTTGATCTGGACGACGATGATGACGAGGTTCTCGCAGACGACGCATTCGGTATGAACGTTGCTTCTGATGTTGAGGAATCTGGCGATGAGAAGGACGAAGATGATGAGGATGAATCTGGAGCTGAAGACAAGGATGAGGATGAGGATGAGGAAGACGACGATGATGCTGCATCAGACAACGACTCTGTCGCTACTCCCACAGGACACCCAGATGACGATGCTTCCGACGACAGCGACGAGGAGGAGGACGCCGAGGAGGAAGCGAAGCGAAAGGCTTTCTTCGCCCCTGAGGAAGTGGAGGCACCTGGCAAGAAGAGTGCCTCGTCTTTCCAGGCCATGTCTCTGTCACGTCCCATTCTTCGTGGTCTTGCTACAGTAGGATTCTCCAAGCCTACGCCCATTCAGGCCAAGTCAATCCCTATTGCGCTTATGGGCAAAGATCTTGTCGGTGGTGCTGTCACTGGTTCTGGAAAGACCGGTGCCTTTATCGTTCCTATTCTCGAGCGTTTGCTATACCGACCTAAGAAGATTCCCACCACACGCGTCGTTGTTCTTACTCCTACTCGTGAATTGGCTATCCAATGTCACGCTGTTGCCACAAAGCTTGCTGCCTTCACTGATATCAAGTTCACCCTTGCCGTCGGTGGTCTGAGTCTCAAGGCCCAGGAGGTTGAGCTGAAGTTGCGCCCAGATGTCATTATCGCTACTCCTGGTCGTTTCATTGATCACATGCGAAACTCTGCCAGCTTCAACGTTGATACAGTCGAGATCATGGTCCTTGATGAAGCTGATCGTATGCTTGAGGACGGCTTCGCCGACGAACTTAACGAAATTCTCACAACACTCCCCAAGTCACGACAAACTATGCTCTTCTCCGCTACCATGACATCCACTGTCGACCGTCTTATCAAGGTCGGTCTTAACAAACCTGCAAGGGTTATGGTGGATTCTCAGAAAAAGACTGTTACTACACTGGTGCAAGAATTCGTGCGCCTGCGCCCTGGCCGAGAGGAGAAGCGCATGGGTTACCTGGCACATGTCTGCAAGAACCTCTACAAGGAGCGAGTTATCATCTTCTTCCGACAAAAGAAGGAAGCTCATCGAGCTCGAATTATCTTTGGCTTACTTGGCCTCTCAAGTGCTGAGCTTCACGGTAGCATGAACCAAACACAGGTTAGTCTTATTACGTCTCGCAGCTATGGCCATCACTAACACTATTTAGCGTATTTCAAGTGTTGAGGACTTCCGAGACGGCAAGGTGGCGTACCTATTAGCCACCGATCTTGCTTCCCGTGGTCTTGATATCAAGGGCGTTGATACCGTCATCAACTACGAAGCGCCTCAGTCACTAGAGATCTACGTCCACAGAGTTGGTCGAACAGCTCGTGCTGGTCGCAAGGGTACTGCCTTAACGTTAGCTTCTGAGACAGACCGCAAGGTTGTCAAGGCTGCTGTGAAGGCTGGCAAGGCCCAGGGCGCCAAGATTGTCAGCCGACAGATTGAAGCCGCAGAAGTTGATGCTCTTCAAGCTCAGATCGACGAGATGGATGACGAAATTGAGGAGATCATGCAAGAAGAGAAGGAAGAGAAGCAGCTCGCCCATGTCGAGATGCAAGTCAAGAAGGGTGAGAACCTGATCCAGCATGAGGCTGAGATTAAGGGACGACCTAGGCGAACATGGTTCGAGTCTGAACACGACAAGAAGCAGTCCAAGCAAGCTGGCAAAGATGAGCTCAACGGCATGAGAGAGGCGATGAAGAAGAAGACGGGCAAGCTAAGCAACAAGGATAAGAAGCGCCTTGACAACAAGCAACTACGTTCCGAGGGTGGCGGGGAGTGGAGGAAGGGCAAGTCGTCAGAGGCTGATATGAAGGCCCGACATAAGGAACAGGCCAAATCAAGGGCCAAGGGTCGGGCGACTAAGGAGGGAGGCAAAGATGCGGCCCCTGGCAAACCAAAGGGAAAGGGAAGAGCCGGTGGTAAGAGGAGATGAGCTAAAAGTTTAGAGGAGTTTATTGGTAGCGATGTATAGGTAGATTCAAGGTTAATTATATCCATGACCATACACAATTCGTCTTCGCCCTCGTCGTTCTAGGAGAAATCTAACCTGATTCGGCGCTTTGTGAGGAATGTTGCAACAAGGTTTGAAGGGACTGGACGTGCCTGTTGATCGATGCAACCCTGATCGGCAATCTGACGTTTACGTGACGCTAAGGGGTTGACGAATCCGTTCAACACTCACAGTTTTTAGGGCCGTACATTACAATTTATCACAAGTCATTGGTCAAGAAGGTTCACAAATAAGAAGGTTCACAAAGAAAATTACTATATTAAGTATCAAGGAGTGTGTAGCCTGTAATCGCTCGCTATACCGCTAGCACCGTTGCTTTTGTCATAAGAAGCACGCTAGATAACGTTTCATCATTGGTAAAAGAAAGTCCTCAGAACTTCATTCATGAACCCGGGCCCAAACTTAGAGAGTGATGGGAGAGATACCGATGGACGCAACGAGCTCGCTCTGGACTCTGATGAGGTTGACAATGGCATTGTCGAGACCAGTGATGGTGGCACTACCGCCAACGTTCGCAGCTCGAACAGCAGCCGCGAAGAGGAGGACAGGGCTAACAAAGGGGTTGATGGCAGCCTTGACAGCATTTATCTCAGACTGGAAAGTAGCTCGCAGAGCAGGAGTCAGGTCTGTGACTGTAACTGCGACTGTGGCACCGAGATTCTGAGTGATTTCGATGACGGTGTTAATAGAGGCAGTGAGTGTCACGATCTGTTGGTTGGTGAGACCAATGGCTTGGGCAGCAACACCACCAGCTGCTCCTGTTGTGACGCTGACAATTGTGGTTGTGGAAGTGGCCAGGCCCTGGGCGATGGCTTGGTAGTTGGCCTTGAGAAGAGCCTGAGCTTCTACGATGATTTGGGCATCGACGTTGTTCTTGATCAAGGCGACATTATCGTCTATAACCTTGTTAGTAACAAGAAATTTGGGAGTGTTGGTGAGAAATGACTTACTGATCTGGTTGAGAGTTACCGTAGTGGCGCCAGATAGAGTGTCGACTGAGGACTTGATGGTTCCTGTGACGGTTTGTTGCCGACGGAAAGGAGAGGCCGTGGCGAAGGAAGCAAGAGTGATGAGGCTGAGGAACTTCATGTTGATTGTGGTAGTTGGAGTGACTGGGGCAAGTCTTGAGTGTGTGATGAGTTGTGAGTGAAGTGATGGTAATGATGATATTTCCATGCGCCAGACCAAGCAAGTTATATAGACTTCACTTCAACACCAGGTCCAGAAGCCATCGTATAACTCGCCACCTCGATCTCAACAGCCATCTCAAACTAGCAGGTTTTGGGCAACCCTCCCGAGCAACATTCCAAAGCCCAGACACACATTGCAGCTCTAGACTGGACCCCATTACAGCACCTCAAAGTTGATTGATTGATTCCAAGCCATCAACGTCCCGCCGCTCGGTGAGATAGATCTAGGCGACTCGGTGAAAATAACACATTAGCTTTTCCTCCTCCAGGCACAATCGACTCTATTTGCCTTGTATCCAATGTCAGCTCCCAATAAAGAAGCCACTTAATCATTAGTCAACCATTCCGTATACTCAGCGCCTCATACTTAACTTTGATAGTTTCCTCCGATGACTGACTACTGGGACCACGCCGTTGCCGCCGGGCCGCTACCAGGAGGCGCTTGTCCAGGGGAGGGAGGGAGATATGCATGTGGTAGTACCCTTTTGAAAGAAACACGCATGTTGGCGAGAAACAAATTGACGTCTGGAACGGTCGATGGTGTCTTGGTTCTCTTGAGTTGGGTGGGAGGCGGCCTTGGAGAGGGGAGGAATTTCCCCATGCTTGAGACAACAGTGATAGGTAGTCGGGCGCTTTGTGATTGAGCGGCAGACAAGGTGGCTTTTGTTTGGGAAAGGCTATTACAAAAGTGCTCGGGCACTACCTTAGTTCCTGGGGTTAGTTCAAGACGTGCGATGTTATTTCCCGAAACTAATGTCTATATGTAGAGGGTTGGCTTAGACTGAACTCGCGGTTTCTCAAATCAACACTTCGATTCTAAGCATAAATTCAGCCGCCTCGATCGAAACCCTCATCTCTCCGCTTGATGTCTCGGAGAAAAAAGTGTTAGGTCATGCTCTGCCAGCCACTTAGCTAACAAGCACAACGATCCTCAATGGTCTCGAAGCTGGAAGCACCTATGTAATCTTGGCGCTGCACAAGATCGCAAATCGGATATCTAGATTGTGATTACCGCTGCAGCTCGAGATATGTGATGGACACCCTGATGCCACCTGTAAGGCAGGGTTAAAAGAACCAGTCGGCTTCCGAGTCGCTGTGTTGGTTGCATGTGTGTCTTAGACAACTGTCACTTTGCCGTTATTTGACAACGGAGAATAGTCCGGAACTATCCATTGTCTCACATATAAGCCATTTTCGCGGTGCATTCGCTGCTTGTGGAATATGTTGCATCACAGATCTGGGCCAGGACGACTGCAGCTTGACGGCGCAGTGTGTTCTAGGCCACGGGATGGAAAGTCTGACTTACATACAACATCTTGATCATTTCTGAGACAATTCTCTCACTCCAACAGATCTTGTCAGAGTCAGATCTGAGCAGTAAGATTTCGGGGACTTGTTTAAGGGTGTTAAGCTTCGTCTTGTGATCGATATATGGGTGAGATCGAGACGGGATATGGAGTCTAGGCTTCATGCATACATGTTGGCTGCATATGCCACATCTGAAGATCCGTAAAGAACATAAGGATAGGCTATATCCCTTTTTGAGACTGCATAACCTGTGGGCTATAGGATCATGCAGCGCAGACATAGTCCCTATTCGTTAATGATCCGAAGCTTGAGGTCTGGCGCTCGTAACTCATCCAATCTACGTAACTCAAGCTTCAGTAACATTTATATGATGACCATTGATAATCCGTCTTACTATTGTTGCGCAGAGTTGGGCGGAGTTCGTGTCTTGGTAGTGCATATCGACTTGGCCTAGACCAAGAGTTGTACTCCGTGTTAATATACGCACTTGGTCACTCCAAATTACTCTGATCTCTCAGCTGTCTTCAACTTCAAAAACACTTCTCATGCTTAACTGTATTATTTAACAGGTGCCGTCTATCCGAATCGAGCTGACACTCAGTAGGAGACCAACAGGTAGTCTTCGAGCCATAACTTCAACCTCTCTGGTGAATCGACGAGGGGCCACGCATGGATCGAGAAAAGTCATTTGAAAGACAACCCAAAATCTCTGTGTAGTCTGCCAAGAGTAGCTGCATCTATGTCATGTCTCATTGCGTCAAGCTGAGCAAGTGTGCACATTAAAGGGGTGAGCTTTTTTTCAGCCGTCCCGGAGTACACACACCATAAGCTCGATTAGCTCGCTGAACAGTATTGTTTTCCAGTCTGTCTCAATACCAAGTAACTAAGTTGGAGTCTCTTGAGGCCGTTATCATTCAACTTCTTGATCGCCGATTGGCATTCCAATGGCTTGAATAAGCTCCGGTCTCGTAGATCTAGGTCTTAAACTTAAACCCTATTACAGTGAGATCTACATTTTCATCGCAATCTCAGCGGTCAACCAAGCCTCTTTTGTCTTGATAGGCTTGCTTGGAATCTTGTTGTTCAGCTGATGAGTGTTTGAGACAGGTTCTGGATCAGCTTCTAATACCAGCAAGAAGCATTGATCACTTTCGGCCGTTTAGATACAGCGGTAGATGATAATCTTGATTTGCCGGACCAAAAGGACAACCCTACCATGTTTCTAGAGGGTACCCATTTCATTGTATTGGTCCACTGCCCCTGAAGTTGACTGTCTATGGTGAACAGTCGCGTTCAGGAGGTAGGCAGGCATCGTCACCTGTTTCAGCCCTCTTAGCACGACGAGTAAAGATACTCGACGGCCATTCGAGACACCGCTTGGCCTTTTCTGTAACGTGACATGAGCCACCGTCATTCAGCAGCTTTCTGGCGTTTGAGAAGTCCTTTGAGATCACCAAGCACGACTGAATCGAAGACATATGACGACGTAGCACGGTGCAGGGGTCACAAGAGAATACGAAAAGAAACCAGGAAAAGACACATGATGCAATGCCCTCCTCTATCACGATGAAATCGAATCTTTGATCAAGTCAATTATCTTCAATTTTTGACTAACTCCTCAAGATGACAAAGCTTTTCAGCACCCGCGCCCCCTCATTCATATGGACAACATGAACTAACTGTACAAACATGCCAAGCGGTTCGTGGCAAATCGAGAGGCAGGCCCCCTTTTCAAATTTTTGTTTTCTTTTTTTGCTTCTTCATTTCCATTCACTTTACATGCCATTGGCCTTCTCCTCCAGAATAGACACCACACTAGGGGTCTCTTGAGGAGCAGGAGCATCAGTGGCCTTCTGAACAGGGCTAGCGGGTCTGCTCGTGACAAACTGCCTTCATGTTAGTGTTGGTTTACTGAGAGAGGTTGATGAAGACTTACGTTGCTAGCTGCGCTCAGGAGAGCGATCAGAGAACTTTGTACCACATCCTCGTGGATGCCAACACCCCATACTGACTGCTTGCTACCAACGGGCTTGCACTCGATGTATGAGGCAGCCTTGACACCGCGTCCTTCGCCAATGGCGTGCTCCTTGTAGTCATTGACATCGAACTCGATGTTAAGCTCCTTGAGGGCAGAAACCATGCTGGAAATGGGACCGTTACCACGGCCACGCAGCTTCAGCTCCTTGCCATTCACCAGGAGGACACCCTCAAAGATACGGATAAAGTCCTTGGTGTCTTGGGTCCTGCCGTGAGCTGCGGGGGCAGGAGATCGCGATCGGTCAGGGGTGATGCTGTAGTCCACCAGGCTGAAATGAGGGTTGCTGTTGAGAAAGTATGTGTTCTCGAACAGAGAGGTGATCTCGTTGGCCAGCAGCTCGCGTCCGACCTCCTCGCTCTTCTTCTGGACGACCTTGGAGAAGGCGACTTGGAGACCGCGGGGAAGATCAAGCTGGAGCTTGGTGTGCACAATGAAAGCGCTTCCTCCCTTTCCAGACTGAGAGTTGACGCGGATAATAGCCTCGTAGTTGCGGCCGATATCTCGGGGGTCCAGGGGCAGGTAAGGCATGCCGTTCCAGGGGTCCTCGTGGCCCAGACCCTTGGCCTTGCGGTCCTGGAAACCCTTCTTGATAGCATCTTGGTGGCTGCCAGAGAAAGCAGCGCATACCAGGCTGCCACCGTAAGGGGCACGCTGGTGGACGGGGATCTTGGTGCATGACTCGACCATGTCGATAACTGAGTTCAAGTCGGAGAAGTCAATGTTAGGGCTGACACCTTGTGTGTACAGGTTGAGGGCCAGAGTGACGAGGTCGACGTTTCCGGTTCGCTCGCCGTTACCGAACAGACAGCCCTCAACTCGGTCAGCGCCGGCCATTTGAGCAAGCTCAGCAGCAGCAATACTACATCCACGGTCGTTGTGGGGATGCAGAGAGATACAAACATCCTGTCTGTCGCCAATGTTGTTGCAGAAGTATTCGATCAGGTCGGCGTAGATGTTGGGTGTCGCCAGTTCTACTGTGGCGGGGAGGTTCAGGATAATCTGGTCGCCCTTGGTCGCGTCAGGTCCCCAAGCAGCCTTGACAGCCTGGCAGACTCTCACAGCATAGTCAGGGTCTGTGTCGGAGAAGCACTCAGGAGAGAACTCGAATTGCCAATTGGTGCCAGAAGCCTCGGGATTATCCTTTGTCAGAGATCTGACCAGCTTGGTGCACTCTACGGCAAGCTCCAGGGTCTGCTCCTCAGTGTAGCCAAAGACTACTTGACGGAAGCATGCGCTTGTAGCAAGGTAGATGTGAATGATGGCGTTCTTGGCACCGCGAACAGACTCGACGGTTCTGCGAATGAGGTCGGGTCGGCAGGGAGACAGGACTTGTAGGAAGACATCGTCGGGGACAGCTCCTGGGGTCTGGATCAGGCGCTGGGTGAAGTCGAAGTCGGTTTGGGAGGCAGAAGGGAAAGAGACCTCAATCTCCTTGTAGCCTAGATCGCAGAGCATCTTGAAGTATCGCCACTTCTCCTCGCCGTTCTATCATGGCAGGTCAGTCTCGAGTCGCAATTGGGCGCGTGAATGGGGAGAACGTACCATGGGATCGGGGAGACTCTGGTTGCCATCGCGCAGACAGCTTCTTGAAGGGAATTAGTATAATTCAGGTATCTCATGAGTGCCAATTGGTGACGTACGAAAGCCATCGAGGGGCCTTTTCGATGGTCTTGTCGGGCCATGTTCGATTTGGCAGTTTAGGAGCCTGGGCACGTTAATTATAAGATCACCTGAGATTGATTGAAAACAAAACTCACCTTGAACGGCTTGTATTTCTTCCAGGGTTCCTTGAGCCTGGTAGGGGGAAAAGTTAGTATCATGGCATGTTTGAAAGGCCGATATCGCAACTTACATGGTCATTTTGGCGAAGGGCTGTTGAAGAGCAACTTGATCTCAATTCCAAGCAGAGTGTGTCTATCAAAGTATAGGGAATAAGAGGGAAGAAGCACGAATACAAATAGTTTCTGAGAATGAGACGTCAAAAAAAGATTGAGTCAGTCAAAGTCAAAAAAGTTTGAGTCACGGTAGCGGAGGCGGGGTAGCACGGATTTACAGTTAACTAGTAGATTTGATTTGGAGGCGCGCCCTGAGGTGGGAGGTTACAGCGAGTGAAAGGCAAGGTAATTGACATCTTTGGAGGGGCATTCCCTGGCGAAATGATACAATTGCTCTGCAGTTCTGTTTGGTTTTTTGCTTGTACCTTGATTGCCCGCTGCTATCCGAATCCGGAGTCGGAGGGAGGGACCCATTAAAGGCTTACTAGTGACGACTGGAGAAGAGGAATCCCTGTCACTATTGAAGATATACCGGATTATTTGTATCTAGGTAATTGTATTACCCATAAGCTGAAGAGTGAGTTCATTGAAAGTTGTTTTTAGGTTGAGTAGAATGTTCTGTAATGAAACAGTTTAGGTATAGTTCAGCTAGCCAAAGAATAAGACATGTGAAAGAGTACCTATTCTTTCTTTCTGATATGTAAGGTACTCAGTAATATACTGATATCCACAGCAAATCAACAGCTACAATTAGCCCAACACCGATCAACGGCATCGGCCTCAAGAAGACGGACCGGCCGGTATCTACCTCAATTCTCGGGGCTCAAAATTGGATCTCGGCATTTTATGGATACCTCCGATTTTATCACGGGAGCCCGGTCTCTACCTGCTTCCACTGCCACTCGGTACGTACCTACAGCTGCAGGCCCCAGGCATTTCATTGAATGGCCATGGGTGATGACGTAAGGTCTGATCGGCACAGAAGAACTGCAACTGAGCTTGTCAGGTCTAGACTGGACTGGACTAGACTAGAGTCACGAGCTACACTGTCTCTCTCTCTGTGTCTCGGTATCTGAGAGCAGCAAACCATCTTCAAATACACTGAGACTCGTCCAAATCATGTGCTGCCGTCATCATCTCCGTCGTTAACTGACAGCCCTGCCAGTTCCAGTGTCAGGCTGAGCAACCCCCCATCAGAAGACTCAGCCGCCTGAGATCTGTCCCTACCTCCAATAAATACCCCGACTTCCATTGTCAGCCGTCATCGCAATCCCGAGAGAGCCTCGTCTGACTCTACCATAGTCCAATTTGTATAAAAAGTCGACAAGCTGGCGCCTTTCAGATTCTTCGGCCCCTATCGCCCTCACCCGCGCCACAAGCAGAGCCTCACACGCTTCCTCTTCCCTCGCGCCGTAAGAGACCGATACCGTGAACGACTACTCAATTTCCACCTCAACACTCTTCCACGTCTCAAGCACAGGTTCCAGTCCCGAGTTTATCGATACATTCTTGAGCGCCAACGGAGGCGCGCGGATCAATCGCGCATTTTGGACCTCGTGAAGCGGCAAGGGAGACAGCTCTGGCTAGGATCACAAGCGAATCGCCCTGTCAAGCATGCAAGGACCCGATCCAAGGGTTCAGCGGCGCACAAAACGCCCCAGACAGCAGGAATCATGATGGGATATGGCTCTGGTCGGGCTACGAGCCCTGGTGATGGCGAGAGGGGATATAGGAGGAAGCGCTTGGCAGCGATGGCAGGAAACTTGTACAGAAGCGGCCAGGCCGCAGTGACGGAGATCAAGGAATCATATGCCCAGACCAGGGCAGGACCTGCGGCTTCAGGACATGAGAACCACGGACGGATACACATCCCCGGCGCATTTCCAGATGTTGCCATCACTGTAAAGGGCGATTGCCAAATGGTGCTGTTCCCATCGTATGCGAAACAGCACACCAAACGTGATTGGGGCGAGATGGCGATGCACGACTCGGATGCGCAACATGGAAGCATCCGAGACGAAGGCTTTTGGCGACAGGAATGGGAAAGAAACGAAGATGAAAGGGCAATCATCGATGTTGACGTCCGAGGCTGGATCTATACACCTCACAGTGGTCCAATGACGAGGAGGAACAGAGTTCTCATCGGTCTGGCGCGGCAGCTCAGTGGCATCCCTGCACCAAGGGCAGACCAAACATATAATCCAGAGACTGGACTTCCACGTACACATCATCAAATACACGAAGAGCAAAAAGAGCAGGAGAAGATCAACTCTGAGGCTCGGCGCATTGAAAGAGTTGGACAGCGAGAGAAGCAGGTTGCATATCAGGGAGGCTTTAGTGAGAAGACGCCTGACAACGATGACCCTCTCACCGACAGCTTTTACTATCCTTCTCGCCAGGGCAACCAATCTCCAGATTCTGCCCCTTCCAGTCCAACGATGCCAGCCAAAACTATGACATCAAATACTACTGCCAGTGAGATGAGCGAGAGTGATCTCATTCTGGCCAATGCCAATCTCATGGCTCGAATTGCTCCTTTCATGACAAATCCTTCTGTTGCTCTACCAGTCACCTTCTTCTTTTACAACAGTGACAAGTCTCAATCAAAGACCGTCATGACCAACGATGCGGGCCACTTCGTCATTCGTGCTGCTCTCGACTTTATCCCAACTCATGTTAGAGTCTTGGCGGATGAGGATCTGTCAGCTATCCAAGAGATCAAAGTCATTGAACCATATGGAGTCAGTCTTATCAGCGACATTGACGATACAGTCAAGAAGTCTAATATTTCTGCGGGCGCCAAAGAGATCTTCCGCAACACGTTCATCCGAGATCTGGGTGAGCTGTCTGTTGAAGGTGTCAAGGAGTGGTATAATCGCATGGCCGACATGGGCGTCAGCATTCATTACTGTTCAAACAGTCCGTGGCAGCTTTTCCCAGTCTTAGCCAGTTTCTTCAAGATGCATGGCCTGCCGCCGGGGTCTCTTCATTTAAAACAATACAGCGGCATGTTGCAGGGCATCTTTGAGCCAGTGGCAGAAAGAAAGCGATCTACACTTACTCGTCTACTTCGAGATTTCCCTGAAAGGATGTTTATTCTTGTGGGAGACAGTGGAGAAGCTGATTTGGAGGTTTACACAGAGCTTGCCCTTATGAACCCAGGACGGATTCTTGCTGTCTTCATTCGAGATGTCACAACACCCGAAGAGACAGCCTTCTTCAACTCCAACTCTGGATATGACTTTGGCCGACCAAAGACCCCAGCTACTTCTAGCAACGCATCAAGGAATGTCTCAAGAAACCCTTCATACCAGAGCCTGGGGCCTGGCGGATATCGGGGAGAAAGCAAACCACCCACAGGCCCGACTATGGGAACTCTGTTCGATTTCTCGGACGAGCCAGGAGAGACCAAAATCGATCGCAATGCGGCTCTCTCGCAAGTTCGAAATACCAGCGCCAATGCCACCAAGAGTGCCAGTACGACTGATCTACTTGGCGGACGTAAGCCACCTCCGCCTAGACCGGCAAAACCGGTTGCGTTGAGGAGTGCCAAGTCGATCACCGAGTTGAACAAGGGTCTCAGCAGGCAGAATTCTGATGAGATACCTCCACCGCCTCCGCCTAGAAGACCAGCGGTGCAGGTTCGAGAACCCTCGGTGCCTCATCCTCTGAAGCAGATACATAACTCCTCGCAGCAGAGCTCAGGCAGCAGCAATGGCGGTTTCAAAATCCCAGCACGCTCTAATTCAGGAGATCGTCCTCCTCCACCTCCGCCACGACGACGCGGTACACCCTCAAGCATCACAGAGTCAACCCAAAATCCACGTCTCCCACCGCGACCAACTCAGAATATGGCCAACCTAGACGTAGACTACGATCCGCTCCCACCACCATCATCAAACCCCGCTCCGTCCTTTGGTTCAGTACGATCAGGTTATCAGTCAGACGGCGGTAACACATCATCAGCTGGTTCGCCAACACTGGGCCCACAAGCAGTAAACAAGAAATTAGAATTATGGAGGAGGAGATTAGCACGAGCACACGAACAGTTAGATGGGCTAGGTGTGGCCCTATATACATGGCGACGAGGAAACGATGTCATTGCAGAAGCAGAGGGAATAGTCAAACGAACCCTCGCAGATATGGAGAGAAAGAGAAGGATGAGATAATAGCAGCGGCTCGACTCTATATACCAAGCATTTTGTTGTTCCCGTTTCAACTTATACTGTTGTATACTACTATATACTAGCGTTAGCATACATGGAGACTGGGGTTGGGATATCCACAACACTACGGAAGCATCCACAAGCAGAATTAGACACGACGATCAGTATCCAATCAGCTAAGGCGCAGTGGCAGAGTGGTCTAATGCGATAGACTAGAAATCTATTCTCTTCGGAGGCGTCTGTTCGAATCAGGCCTGCGTCGATTGGTTTATCTTTTGTTCTTGTGCTGTACAGGGATTCCTTTTGCTCCATAGTTATGTTTTGCCACTCAACAACACTTGGACAGATCCGCGTAGCTGATTGCTGGCCACAAGGCTAATCATGGCCTCACAAACGCCACTGGGTGCATGTAATGCTTCTCGCTACTTGCAAGTCGAATCAAGTAGAAGACACTCTCTACATAGTATCTAGACTGAAACGATCTTCTCATGAAAGAAAATAGATGACGGCCATAGGCCAATGAGTCCAATTGTCTGCTATATTCGTTTCTAGATGAATCCCAACTCCAACTCCGCTTCATCACGTTGCATGTCGTAATTATCATCGAGGGTTCATATCACCTGCCAGATTCATATGCATGATGGCTTCAGCTGTCCAGTCCTCCTCGCTTTTCTCTCCCTTGTTCTGCTGCTGCCAAAAGCTCACTTCTTCACGTCCGTCCACGCCCGGTAGCCGGATCTGGGGCGGCGCTTGACCGTTCCCTGGGATGGGCTCGGGAGGTGGTGCGTGACCAGGAACAGGACGTCTGTGAACAGGGCCCTGCCCTTGCTCGGCACCACTATATCGTGAAAAGTCAGGCATGTCGAATCCTTGGTCAGGTTGGTGAGAAAGATTCAGCTGTGTCGGTGGTCCAGAGCCTGCCGATTGAGGTGGGTGCTCAAACTGTGCGTGCTGGAACCCTGTCGGTGTCTCTTGATCTGGAAGCTCAGAGACCATCGTCTGTGTTGGCTCATACTCATGACGAGGAGTTGCTTGGTCATATTCCTCCTGCTCCAGAATCTGGGGAGCAGGCTCGACATTCCTCAAGCTGGAAGATCCTGGTGCTGCGCCGCCTCCGCTTCGTACACTGACCATGGATGCCCTAGCCTGGTCCATAACGTCACCTGCAGTAGATTCAGCATCCATATCGCGGATGGAGAACTGTGCGAGGGTTCTAAGCTTTCGGCTGACCCAGCCACCAAGAATCTTGCCGCGCTGCTTCTCTCCTAGTCGAGATCTTGGGAAGTCTCCCTTGCTCACAAATGCAACAATATCAACAATGATTTGATGTTCGTTCAGGATGGCATTGACAATAACAGGGACGATTGATGCCAAATACGGCTTGCGGTTGACTTCAACGAGAACAACTACCAGACCGCCAGCTTGGAATACAGCACTGAGTTCTTGTTAGCAGGTTTATTTATTGTTAAGAGCTTCATAACTTACCAGCCATTCTGCACAATATTTCTGTGGCATCGCTCCACGGAGTTCTCGATATCCATAGGGAAATGACTCAAACCGTTGATCTCGAAAGTCTCACCAATATTTCCAAGAACGAACAGCACCTGCATATCCACCAGAGCGCCGTTGGGGCCAATGGGTCGACTAACATTGTGAAGGAATCCCAAGTCACCTGTTCTGATGTACTGAATGTTCGGATCTCCATCAACAGCTCGGCCGTCAAAGCGCTCAGCATCGAAAGCATCCTTGGAGCCGTAGAAGGACTTGACACAGGCTTCAGAATCAACCCAGATCTCACCATACTCGCCATCGAGACAGTGGACTCTGCTCTCAGGGTTGATGATGGCGATTTGTGTCGACACAGGAACCATACCACTGTCCTGTACCAGCAAGGCAAGAGGATCTGATTCAGGGTCTACAGGAATAACCAAGCCACGACGAAGGGCTTGTGTATCAAGCCACAGTTCGATAGGCTCAATGCACATATAAGATCGCGATGCAACCATGGGGTTCAGGACGTGTGAATACACTGTGTTGATAGCGGTTCTGTCCAGACCAGCTCCAGCAAAGTGAAGCCTGACCTTTTGGAAGACATCAACTCTTGGTCGGCTCTCCGCAGTGATCATCATATTCTTGAGTTCGTGCAGCGTAAAACCCTTGGCTTGCATAGCAGCCATGGCATGGTCGAGCATCTGCGGTGTCGCATAAGTATCCTTAATCTTATATCTGGACAATGTGACAAAGAGAGACATGGGATTAGCCGCAAATTCCACTGGTGACAGGAGGTAGGTGGGTGTTCCGATGTAAATGCCCATCAAGGCTGTATGGATGAAACCGAGACCAGTCGAGCTTCGTACACATCCAAGGACGGGTCTTGAACTGGTCATTTGGCAGGTTTCCTTCTGGACCTTGCACATGCCCATGATTGTATCATGGCCAAGCTGAACGGAAATACGACGTTGGTCAGGGGTCCAGTATGTCCAAACAATAACAGGATAGCCCGGCCGAATCCAGGCTGGGTCAATGGTGAATCTCAAATCCCTTAGTCCACTGCTCTGTTTCGGCGGCTTAGTTGTATTGTAGACCGCAGGACTGGTAATCTTCAGAACCTGCGCTGATTGCTTGATATGACTGGCCACAGGCTTGACCTTGATAAGATGGTCCACCTCGGAATTGACCAACACAGCCTTGACGTTGTAATCCGCCACGATATGGAGGAAAGCAGGAACATCCTCATTCAGTCGGTTCTGGTCGAGGGGCGCAATGGGGATGATGATGGCGCCCAAGCAGATACACGCATGGATGGCAAAAACAAACTCCTCTGAATGCGTATACATAAGGATGATATGGTCTCCAGGTCTCACCTTGACCTTGTTCTTCAGATACATAGCAACGGAGGCAACTTTGGTATCAAACTTCTTCCATGTAACACCCTTACCTTCTCGACCTCTGCCGTCAATTGTGCAGTAGGCCAATTCTTCTGGCTGGCGGGCTACACGCCATTGAACAAGGTCAGAGATGCAGGAGAAGTTGTTCAGGGGAGTGGATGTACGGTCGTCAATAACCACTTCTCTTCTATCGACACCCGAGTATTGCTTGTCTGCTGGTAACAGGAACTCGGCACGCGAGTCTGAGGCCAATGGTGACCAAATACCACCCATAGGGTCCACGCCAATAGGAAGGTTAAGAACTGCATGTTCCACGCCAAACTTGACGTGCACGCAGGGAAGGTTACCGAGATCAAATTCTCGGCGACAGAGCATGTTTCCAATTTCGCGTCGTCCATTCTTGACAACACGTGGCAACGTATTCGGTGCTGTGATCATAACGCAGTACAGTCTAAGATGATGCTCTGCAATGAGAACCTCCATACAACGCTCGGCCAGCGACTCCAGGAGGGCAGTATCCGGCTGCCGTGGAGGCCCTCCAGAGGTCAACGGTGCCGTCGAGGCGGCTGCCGATTCCAATACCACAACTGGCAGGTGTTCATCGTTGACAAAGACGTCAAATGCTGAACAGTCGTAGATCTTTGGAACATTCTTGACTATGCTCACAACGATATGTTGAACAAAGAAATAGCGGTATTCGGCCAGTTCGTGCCCATGCTCGACCCACTCAACCTTTTGTCGAATGCGGTCTTCGTAGAGGCCTAGAACAAAGATTTTACCCTCAATAACGGTACCCAACAAGCCCGTTCGAAGGAACTCAGGTTCCACAGGCTGGGGCGTGGGGTCACCTGGGTCGAACTTGTAAGGGCGGGCGTGGAAAATGAGCTCAGTGTTCTTTGGCTGTGCCCAGAAACCACCAGATAGAGAGGGAGAGTCTACCCAGATCTCACCCACAGAGTGGGGTGAAGCCAGTAAACCTGTTTCAGGATCGACCACACAGAGTGTGGCATCTGGTATGGGATATCCAAAGGCACCAACTCGAACCAATCTTGGATCTTCCGTCACCCTCTTCCGGGCCTCGTTTCCAATGGCCACAACCACAACTTCATTCGTTTTTAGAGCCTCACGGTCCAAAAGAACCTCGCCGAGCTCGTTCTTCGCTCTTTCTTCCGTTGTGGTGGTGCCTCCGCCACTCAGAAGGCTACCAAAACCATTGGAAATTGTGGGCTTCTCGGTTTCTTCCTTCTCTTCACCATCTGAATCTGTTTCGTCTTCTAAATCGAGCTTCAAGGGGCAGCCCATGCGTTCTTCTCCTCCCAACCAGTCACGTACACTAATAACCATACCTCCATGTTCAGGCAGACAGAGCATAGGAGCAACAACCTCGCGAGCACGAGGGTTTCTGAGTGGTCTGAACCATCGATCAGCGAGAACTTCGTGAAACTGGCTATCTACTGTCAGAGTATCGATCAAGCAGAGTTTGATCATCTGAAAGTTTGGTTCCGTTCCCTTCTTGAAATTTCGGGTTACCAATGGCTCTTGCTGGTAATTATAAGCGGCTCGTTTGAGGCCAGGGTAATCTGCGATCACGATTGTCGATTTATACTTTGTAAGGAGATGGGCGTAGAGTCCAGGAACATCGACGGCTTTGTTGTCGAACCAAACAGTAGTATGGCCACCATACACCGTCAGCAGCACGCTCAGAATCATACCAATGCCTTGACGAGGGTCAAGGTATGAGACCAGGATCTCGCTACTTGCGCCACCACCAATCAGTCGGCCGTTCTTATCCCGCAGAGACGGATTGAAGGTATCCCCTGGACCGTTGCCTGGAATTGTAGAGATGATGGCGCTGAGACAAGCCATTTGATGCATGATGGTTCGGTGGCTGAGAACAACGCCTCTCAAATCTCCGGTTGGTGCTCTCGAAAACTCGATATAAGCCAGATCGGGGACGACCAAGGGCGGGACGTCATCCTTCTTCTTAGGGTGATAACTACCGAACTCGTTCGTCTTCCACCATTCGACACCCTTTGGCCATGTCAACTTTTGAGCTGTGATATCTCGCTGGAAGGCCTTGAGGTTGTTGTCGGTGGTTAGGGCCAGATGGGCTTGTGTTGTGGTAAGAATGTGGTTCAAGCGTTGGTAGTCCTGCAAGTCGTTGATGGGTACAGCAACAACTCCAGCGATGAAGCATCCCAGCAAGGCAATTGCAAAGTCAATGACTTCAGAATCGCGGTAAATAAGCGCAACTCGATCGCCACGGTATAAAGAGCTCTTGTCTCTAATAACTTGTGCTACCTTCTCGGCTCTGGACGCCAGCTTATCCCACGTAATCGATGCAATCTCCTTGCCCTTGCTGTCCAACACCCAATATGCTGGTTTCTTGGCGATCGTTCGGCCTCTATGTCTAAGAACAGCTGCGATATTATCGAACTTTGACATTGGCGTCGAATCGTCATGAGGATCTTGAATAGCGAAGGGGACCTCGCGGGGATCTAGTGGTAGTTGGTATTCGAGAGCCTCGGGGGGCGGGAGATCGTTGGTTGTAAGCATTGGTGGCGCCATGGCGGCAGTAGGAGAAAAGGCATCGCTGGAAGAGTATCGCTGCTGAGGTCCTCCATATTCAATAGTTTGGCCCTGATCATAATGCTGCTGTCCCGCGAAGTCCGAGAAATACCCTTGCGAATCGAGTAGCGTGGTGGTTCGTCCATCAGGTTGCTGCTGCGGTGGTTGTTGATACTGTTGCTGCTGTTGATACTGCTGATCAGGGTATGCGCCTTGCTGCTCTGGTCTGAAAGCATAGTCCCCCGACATCATAGTACCTGTTCGGGTTTCAGGCTCAACGACGTGAGAGGGGGAGAAGAAGAGGGAGTCTCGGTGGGCAGCCGTTGCTCCCGCAGCCATGGGGCCTCCCGGTCGCAAAAGCGAGGCCGGGGCCTGCTCCGGTGGAGGTCTCGGTGATTCTGAAGACGGGGCATAGCCAGAATGTGGTCGGTATATAGGTGAGTCTGGTGTATCGGGGATCGGGCCGCTGCTGGCACCAAGAGAGGCATATGCAGCAGCGCGGTGACCATCGCCTGAAGGATGGGCCGAGTCATCGGGAGAGTGTATGCGTAGGCCAGACTGAGGTTCGGCGAGAGCAGCAATTTGCGGTGGAGGGGAACCGAGGAATTGAGAGAAGAGCTGAGTTCGTCGCTTCTGGTAGCTTTGGGCGCGTTAGTTTGAACGGTAAAGGTTAATGCCTGAGTCGCAGAGTTACTTGCCCCTTCTGTGTAATATCGCCTTCCTACAGAGAACTCAAAGTTAGCCATGATATATCAAGAGGATGATTGTTGATCGCATGCGACATCAACAAATGGCCTCGAACCCAGCTCCAATGGCGTGCCCAAGCGCCCAAGCCAATAATTGGGACAAAGGTAGGAATTTGGTGAACAACCAAGTGGCAATTTACATACCTCAAGCTCGCGATCCAACTCTTCAAGGCGTTCTTGAAGCTCTGGATTGACTTCAGCCATGATGGCGGTGTCGGGCAATGAGGCCGCTGTAAGGATGAAGTTTGGTGGGTTTATTTGAGGTTAGCCACGGACCTGAGTCTCACAGGTCCAGTGCCAGTCCGTCCAGTTGAAGGGACCCGACGGGATAGCAGAGTCTCGTGACGTAGTCTCAACTCAAGCCTTGGAGGGCGGGCAAGAGATTGCTCTTATTGGTTCTGTGACGGGGCCCGTTGGATCAAAGGGCGGGGTGCCCCTGGACAGTTTTGGCTGTATCACCATTCTAACCAGTTTTTTTAGCTGAGAATACGGTCCCTGGCGGGTTCATCCTCCCGCTGCCCCTCCTCTCGTGCAGCTCCAAGCCTATGTTGGCCGCTAAATTTAGTGGCTGGTCGCTGTTTTAGCGTGGCATTGGTTGCAGGAAGCAAGATGCATATCCTTGAACTGATGCTCTTCTTCTCAATGGGGTCGCAATCGTGGCATTCGGCAGGCTCGGTGCTTTAGCCAATGTCGTATAACTGAATCTAATATCCTTTTAGGAATCGCGCGCCGTTAGATATATCATTCTCTTGGCCACATCTCGTGCATAGCTGTTGCTTTCTGTATGGGGTATTCTATTTTAAGAAACCTAATTTGGCTTTTGATAGACCGCATCGCTTCAACCACCACAAGGCCAAGCCAAGAATGGATGGACTCGGATCTTCTCTCCCTGAGAGACCACCACGATAACAACGGCTATGTAAATACTAGATCTCCAGTCTCATTTTACGCTACTGAGATCCTGCAGAGCTCAGGTGTAGGGTAAGCGATTCGAAGATCGGATGTCGGTGGTCCGAACCTCCGGGTCCACATTACACCTCTTCCTCTCACGATTTCAAAATTCCTCTCATTTTACTACCCTCACAATCCAACATACCTTTCACTTCAACAAAAACAACTCGACTGCAGCGAACTTCAGGCCACTTGGGCCATCCTGGGAAATTCGCTAGACGCCATGAAGTCATGTGTTGTCTGGGTCAGCTTGACTGATGTGAATCTCGACATTTGCTAAATCACAATTGAATCACCTGCGTGCTCACCAAAGATTTTCATTCGCATCGAATTTGCTTCTTGACCTAATCATATGGTATGTCTATTGTTTATTTCTTTCATCGAAGTTTTATTTCTATATGATGAGACACACATAACACAGACCTGTTCTGAACACTTGTGTAGAAAAACATGTTTTTAATCTGATCGAACCCCTTCTACTTCTCTTTGGCACTTGTTCTATTTCAGAGTTCCAGCACTAACAAGGCCTCAGGATCTAAAAGTGATAGAATATAGAAACCAAAATGGAATCTGGCTTCAAAGCTTCGGCTTTCCTGGTTTGTTCTTTTTTTGTTCGGGTCTTCAAGTCGGGTCTCTTTCAGACAAAGGCGGTTGAACGGTTGAACACACCCTCTCCTTACTAGAGGAGACGTCCTTGTTCAACTAACAACCACCTATCTTTTGTGATTTTCTCCTGTTCGGGGTCTCGTTCTTTCGCATTGAACAAAGCCCAGAACCAAGACAATGTGCTATTTCAGCAATGTGCTGTTCTAGCTCTTACTGTATCTAAACTATCTTGTAGTAATATAAAGGATGCCACAGACTCGTTTCCTTAGTTCACTCTTCGTTCTCACCCAAGCAACTATCTAATCCTGAACGCTCTTCCGCACAGCTTGAACAACTCCTCAGCTCTGGCAACAAGGCATATCTATACCACCTCGCCAGTTCTAACAAGATCTGAATAAAATCTAGCAGAACCCGGCAAGTTTCAGGACGTTTCCAGATGGACAACCTGTACAGTTCTGCCCCTGAGTATTTGGGCAACACCATATCAGATATCAACCAACAGGTTTTGAATGGTATGGGTGATGAGTACAATTACGACGCACTTTTCAACGTACCGTTATCATCTGAAGATTATATCAACTCGTTCGACTTTGGAGAACTCCAGGACGTGGCTCCGAATAAAGTCCAGGAAGACGCTCAGCTTCCGATTGATCCTAGACTTGTGTCGACCGCCGACACTCCCGCCACATTCGATCTAAACTTCATGTCGAATATGCCCAACGACATGGGAGCTCCAAAGCCTCATCAGCTACAGGACCCAGTTCCCATGCCAAAGACATCTTTGGCGCAGCAGTCTCAACCAGCCCATCGGCCTTTGGCACTACCCAACGTGCCTGTAGTGAAGAACGCTGCCTCCAGTAGAGGTTCTCAAAGCGTGGGTCTCGCACCAAGTGATCAATTTTCACTCTTTAACACTCGTGGACAAAGAAACTCGTACGTATTATACCCTGGTATAACTTCTAAGAAGCACCAGCTAATCCAAGCCAGGCACATTCCGCCCAATTATAACGCCTACAATTCCTATCAACCTAGTTATCGTTACCCGGACAATGGTATCCAAGGGATCTACGGCCCTCAGGCTATGGCACAGTTTCCCCTTCAATCTCCAGTCGCAATCAAAACTCAGTCTATGCACAACATAATCCAAGTGAGTAAATGCGCGGATTGTCGTCAGGACCCTCACCCTGGCCCATGCTTTTCACAAGCAGCTCCCCAGGCTCGTCGGCCACCTCAACAAAGGATTCAGCAAGAACCATCCCAAGAACCAGATGGACGGCCAATTTGGTTGCAGACACCTCCTAAGCGAAAGCGAAATGTTGCATTTGACGACGATGAAGACTCCGACTTGGAAGTGCCCCAGAGGAAGCCCGGTAGAAAGGGGCGAACCCTAAAGACTAAACGTGGAAGGGATAAGGATTTCGAGATTGGAATCAAGATGTATGGAATGTTCCGCTTCCCGGAATTGGACTGGGTCTCCTGCAGAAGATTTAAATTCCTGTACCTGCCCACGGGACAGTTGGAGAAGAAGATTCTATTCTCGGCCGAGGACTTGAAGGACTATATCTACAACTGTCCTCGAACTCCAAGGCTATGGATCCAACAAAATCCAGCGCAGTGCACAGAACGAACTATCGATGCCGACACTATCTGTCGATACGAGAACTGCCCTGATGCAAACCACACGATTCGACCTGGCTGGTGCCGCGTGGCGTTTGACGAGTTTTATCAGCATACTTCGTGTGGTCAGAAGGATCCTTTCAAGATGGCTGGTGTTATGCACCTTTGGTGCTTCGAGCAGTGCATGGACCCGGTAGAGGTGATGGCAAATGGGAAGATGGTGCCAGATGATCGCGATGACGAGCATCTCATTAAGGAAAAGTCGAACAAAATGGCCATCACTCGGGATTCTGACACAACGATCGTTAAGCATACTATCAGGCCTTGGTTCAAAATGCGTGCAGGTCAACCACTACAAGCTCCTTATGCGAACTACGAGGAGTCTCTCTCCTACGCGCTTGTCAAGCACCATCTGGATCATCAAGTCGGTGCTCGTCATAGGAGCCGCGGTGGTCGCAACAAGGATAGACCAGAAAGCGAGTTGAAGACCATTGACGTTCACCTGGGCCGCCTCGACTTCTGGGCCGCTCGCGACACTGCTTCCAGGAAGAAGAGATCGTCGAAGCATTCTCGTGCTTCTGTGCCTGAGCCTGAGCAGTTATATATTCCGGCGACCTCCAATGGACTTCTTTCTACACAAAAGTCTGCGGAACTGACACCACATGGCTCGACAAAGGACTTCAGCGATGTGCTTTCGAGTATTGCCGTTGCCAACAACTATGAGTTTGATTATAATAAACTCGTGCCCGAGGCGAAGAAGGAGGAGCAGCCACCCAAGCTCGAGGATAGCTCAAAGTGGTCTCAGCCTGTTGCAGGGGCCCAAAGAATATCAATCAGCGATATTCTATCCCCCAGTGTTCTCCTAGAGCAGGAGGACGTTGCGCAACCGTCTTCCAAAGTAGAGACTGACCGCAAAGATCAGCTCGTCTCGCCACTACGACGAAGCCCCCGCTTCTCGGCTGGGAACATTCGTGACACTGTTCAGGCCGAGACCAAGGCTACCACTTCGCCAGCAAAGACGCAAGCCTCTGGCTTAGTGTTGCCTACAACCACTAGGAAAGAACCCCTGCCTCTGCCATCTACACCAGAAGCCCAGAGAGCTGCTTCGGGGAGCGACACCAGTCTTTTCGGCTCGACTCCCGCCCGATCAGCAAAGGACAAACCCTCTCAAGAGGGAGAGGGGTCTGGTCGCTCTGGCGAAGAAGCTCAGGCCTCACCTTTGAGGAGAAGCAGCCGAGTGAGCCCTAAGAAGAAGTCTTGAGGCAGCAGGTTGCTAGTTCAAGGACTATCGAAGGTTGCTAGGGTCATGGAGTGTATGTAATAGTACGATATCCCTGCTGGTCAGAGGACTACACAGAATATGGAGTTTTTATTGGGTTTAGAGAATACGGGTCAAAATCTATAGAGCCATGGGACATACCGTGCTTTTTCAATACCCATTCAACATGGTTCAGGATAGCAGCATAGCATAGCAATCAGTGCATTAGACTTGGCTTAGTATTCAGTCCGGAGTTTGGAGTTTATGATGACCTTCCTGTTTTAGTATTAGAGAATCAAATTGTATACATGAATGACCGAGGGAGCTATGAGTTACAGTGAGTAAAGTCAAGTGATCATGAAGATGTTGAGAGAATTGGCCTTGGTCTGAGGATGTTGTGTAGAGAGTGAACTTTGATCATCATTACCAAAAGGCTCTATCGGTAATCACTAGTCAGCCCCGAACAATTCATACTTTTCAAGTCCGATTTTAGCGCAAAGCCTGAGCTGGCGCTGCATTAACCTGAACACAAGGGACCTTGATCTGGGGGTGAGTCAAGGTGATCGATCAAAACCTGAGCTGAGTGCTTGGCATCGTATTACTCACAAGTGCCTACAGATTCTCCCTACAGTGCTCCTATTTTAGGTACCTTGGCTGTCACAAGCCTCACGTTATAGCACCACTGATCCCAAAGACTGGGTGGTAAGAATTCCCAATAGCTTTCAATGAAATAAGTCCTGTGCGTGTATGTATTATATTGAAGAAGTAAAAACAACATATTTAAAATTGTTTGTATTATACTCAAGAAATAGTACCTTTTACTAGCACTGTCTCGTTTAAACGCGTCGCCGGTGTCGGCCACTCATAATTTTCCTGTGACTGATCCGTCCTCAACCAACTTTTTAACCTCAAGGACCCCGCGCTCCCCACCCTCGACGACCTCGACCTCGAAAACACAACCAACGCAGCGAACGTCATTCACGGACTTTTTTCTTCTTCAAGATGGCTGAGAAACAGGCGCAGCCAGCGGAGACTGGTATGCTCTGGGGTGGCAGGTTCACAGGTTCGAACATCTCCGAAGCTAGCTTTGATGCACTATGCTGACCTATACCTGTTGGTGCACAGGTGCAATCGATCCTCTCATGCACAAGTACAATGCTTCCATTGGGTACGATAAGGCTCTTTATAGAGAAGATATCCTTGGATCAATTGCTTTCGCTAGAGCGAATCTCAAGATTGGCATTCTTACCGAAACCGAATTCCAGGCGATTGAGCAGGGTCTGCTCAACGTGATGGAAGAATGGAAGTCAGGAACTTTTGCTATCATGCCCAATGATGAAGATGTAGGAGGCCACTCAATTCCGTATAACTTTCTGAGACTAATACAGTGAATTAGATCCATACAGCGAACGAACGTCGCCTAGGAGAAATCATCGGCAAGGATACCGCTGGCAAGCTGCACACAGGCCGTAGCCGTAATGAGCAAGTCGTCTGTGACATGCGCATGTGGCTTCGCGATAGGATCCGTGAGATTGACAGCCAGCTTGTTGCCTTTCTTATGGTCCTCGCCTCGCGTGCTGAGTCTGAAATGTGAGTCTAGCCACACTTTAGCCCATATGCGGACTTCTTACTAACTGATGGCCCTAGTGACTATCTGATGCCTGGATACACTCACATGCAGCGCGCCCAGCCTGTTAGATGGAGTCACTGGCTGATGTCATATGCTGCTGCGTTTAAGCAGGATCTTGAGCGGCTACGCCAAGTCTTTGAACGGGTAAATCTAAGTCCACTTGGCTGTGGTGCTTTAGCTGGCAATGCCTTCAAGATTGATCGGGATGCCATAGCTGAGGAGCTTGGGTTCAGCGGAATAACCATGAACTCTATGAATACCTCAGGTGACCGCGATTTTATTATTGAGTTCCTGGTCTGGAACTCGATGTTCACAAACCACATTAGCAGGTGGGCTGAGGATCTCATTAATTGGTCGACCTCAGAGTTCCGGTTCCTACGACTGGCCGACGCTTATAGCACAGGTTCATCCTTGATGCCCAACAAGCATAATCCAGATTCCTGCGAGGTAAGCATTCTTATTTCTTGGTTATTTCCGCTTGAATTGCAGCTGACTAAAGTTCTCTAGCTTCTACGTGGCAAGGCCGGGCGTGCCTTTGGGCAAATGGCTGGGTTGATGATGGTAAGTCTTCCAATTAGCATCTAAGCCAGTTGCCTTGGCTTAAGAAGTGTGTTGGGAGTAACTGCTAACTCTTTACAGAATACGAAAGGCTTACCATCGACCTACAACAAGGACCTGCAGGAAGGGTGGCTCCCAATGCTTGATTCTGTTCAGACTGTGTCAGACAGCCTTGGCATTGCCAATGGCGTTATTTCTACCTTGAAGGTACTACCAGAGCGGATGCTAGCTGCTCTGGATAAGACAATGCTTGCCACTGATGTTGCAGAGTGGTTAGTAAGGAACGGATGTCCGTTCAGAGAGGCTCATCATATCTCTGGACGTGTTGTTGCACTATCTGAGAAGCTTGAGATTTCGATGGATCAGATAAGCCTTGAACAACTACAAGCCATTGATTCTCGGTTTACAGCAGATATTGTGGAGGCTTTCGACTATGAAGCAAGTGTCGATGCAAAATCATCTAAAGGTGGCACCAGTCGATCAAGCGTTCTGGAACAAATCCAGGCGATCAGGGCTTTGTCGGAGTAGAGGGTTGACAGCTTACTGCCTGATACACTTGAAGTACAAGCTATGGGACGGAGATAGGTTACGAACGGGCATACATGTTGGGAGGGGAAAAGATACGTCGCTCTGGGATGAATGGAAAGAGTGGAGGATGGATTATTAAAACGATACAGTATCCTTAGAGAAACTCGAACGAGATAACAGCTGGGCGACCTGGCCTCGGAAGGAGGAGGCGTTCATGGTTGTCCGGAAGATGAGAGGGGGATCAGAGGTGATGCTCACACAAGCCTGAGTGAGAGCGGCAGTGTTGGCTAACCCGGCCAGGATGCGGGTCTTAGGTTTCGTGGCCAACTGCCTATGTATGTATGTATGTATGTATGTCCTGAAGTGGGATGTGCTGATATAGCTTCGCTCTCGCCGAATATCGCCTGTCGATAGACTGAACTTGACCACGTTGATCCTTGCTCTGATCCCGCTTGGCAGGGTATGGCGACGCAGAGCGATATTCATGATCCTGCTACTCGTAGAACTGAACAGACTGAACAAAGAAGGTGAAGAATATATCCCAAAGACAAGAGACATGAGCTTCAGAATAGCACACGAGTTGTTGTTCTCGCACTCGCCGAAATGCAACTCTCCTCTCTAGGCATGCCACCCTCTCAAGTCCCGTTCTCCGCCACTAAAAGAGGAATATCGAACAACTCACAACTCAGATGCCGGCTCAGCTACAAGGCCGCAGATCTGACCTAGCAGCCCTCAACCTTGTTTAGCTTGTAAGCCTGCATCGGCGTTCCCGTACCCCTCTCAACGGGTCGTTCCCTTCTTCCCCCACCAAGATGGGGACAACGTCACTGCTAAAACGGGCGAGCTGAGCTTGGGGGAGCTCGAGGTTCTTTGTTGAAGCTTGGACCCTTTTTGCCTGATCAGATAGACGATTGATTGTCCTTGACTTGACTTGGCTTGGCTTGGATTTCTTTGAAGATCAGGGCTGGACCTTGAGCTGAGCCGTGCGTCTTGTCGCCTATAGCTTGTGGCTTGAAAGAGAGATCCCACGATCATGGTGTCGTTATTGTTGAAGAAACAAAGAGACTTGACCCGATACTCGGACCATTCACAAAGACATGAGCCTTTAATACAAAGGGCAGTGTTCCCTCTACCGTATTGGCAGAGTCTACCTACTTACTATATCAGCCTTGGTAGCACACGACATTGAGTGAACACCCAACGTTCTACAGCGCATCGATAAATCCAATCACGTGTGGCATACCTTTTTCCCTTTTTATTATTTTTCGGGTTTCTCCAATTGCTCGTCTGAGCTGTCGGTATTTGCATCACACATTCCAAACATACCAGAGCAGGCAAGGAAGGGGTTGCATCCCTTATCTATCGGAGAATATCAGAGAGCTACCTTACCTATCAGTGGTTAATTCTCGAATCAACTACTGCAAGTTATAAACAGCTTCAGGTTCGTAGATCAACTACCTACCTACCTACCTTGGATCCATCCATCTCTCATTCCGGAATTTGTAGTGTCGGGTCCTGACTTATTCTACTAGCGACTATAAACTCCAAAGCCAGTGACGGACGGAGACGGCGCGCAACAGGAACAGGTCCACCGTTTTTACTTTGCAGCTTGAACCTTTCAGGCGGTACCTTACAGGGCTTTTAGTGGGGTAACTACCTAAACCATACCGACCATCTCGTCCCGCCTCCCTCCACTGCGACCTCTCTCCAGGGCCTCTCCCCCTGCACCTCCACATCCACATCCCAGATTCCAGGGCAGGCATCAAATCGGCCGAGTCGAGACAACAGTCGTCGCTCAATTCTCTCTCTCTCTCCCTCTCCTCCTCTCTCATTTCTATTCTTTTCTCTACTTTCTCTCTACTTTCTCTCTACTCTCACGAAAGTAAATCATGGGAGCCGAAGTCAAGCCTGCTTTGCAGGTGATTGTATTGGTACGTATCATCAACGGTTAACAAACAGCCTATCCCCGTCCCTTATTTGTTTACATGTGCACCGTTACATCTCCAAAAACCAACACCCACTGAGGTTCACCCGTGATATAAGAACGGTTTTGGTGCATGGCGGCTAGAAACACAACAAACACTTTGGATCATGCCGTGATTCGTGGTGGCGTTTGTCTTGCCTCGTTCTCATACTATATTTCCACAGTTCGGTTTCTCACTGCCGTGTTCCACATACTCACTCACTCATATGAACTATTCAGTTGAACTCTAACCAACCTTCTATCACAGGGCTCAGGAGGTGGTCCTCAAGAATCAAACACCACTGCTTTTCTAGTCCGTTCTGTTGCCCAAAAATGGCATCGTGGCTCTATCGTCGCCGTCGATGCTGGCGTCCATCTCTCTGCCATCACACGTATCATGGAAGAATCGATACCTTCTCCGCCACCTCCTCCTCCCTTCACACTCACCACAGGCCCCTTTGCAGGTCTTGAACTACCTTACTCGTCACCTTCTGCTAATGCATCTCACATCACTCGCTCTCTCGTCGACACATATCTCATCACTCACCCTCATCTTGATCACATCTCGGGCTTTGTAGTCAATACTGCTGGCTTCCCAGGCACAAGGCCAAAGAAACTGGCTGCTCTGCCAAGCACAATCCAAGCTTTCAAGAATCATATCTTCAACAATGTGATATGGCCAAACCTGAGTGATGAGAATAACGGAGCTGGTCTGGTGACTTATATGCGATTGGTTGAAGGGGGTAGTCCGACACTCGGCGACGGTGAAAGTAGGGGTTACATCGAAGTTGCAGACGGACTCCTTATCAAGGTTTGGAGCGTAAGCCATGGCCATTGCCTCGAGAAGCATAGTCACCGAGGCTCAACATCAAGTGCATCTACTCGCTTCAGCAGCCATGATGCATCTATGCCACAGGGCCCCATCGCGCGCTCATCATCTTACTACCCGGGGTCTATTTCTCTACATCGAGGGTCACTCATGATCCCCCAAAACAGCTTCAGCCCTGTAACGAATGCATCAGAGCAGGAGCAAATCTGCGTTTACAACTCGAGTGCCTACTTCATCCAGGACCCCACCACCCACCGCGAAGTCCTGATCTTCGGGGACGTTGAGCCTGATAGCATATCGCTCAGCCCGCGGAATCTGCATATCTGGCAACAGGCTGCGCCAAAGATCGCCTCTGGTAACCTCAAGGCTATCTTCATCGAGTGCAGCTATGACGAGTCGCAGGCCGAGGATCGTCTGTACGGACACCTGAAGCCCCGTTATGTCATGGAGGAGCTGCGTGCACTGGCTCATGAGGTCGAAGTCGAACGCAAGTCGCATTATTCCGAACCTAAGAAGCGCAAGCGCATGGGCAGCACGACTGACGAGACTCCACGACGAAATCCTTCTATCGCGAATCTCACATCTGAAGACCCCGTGTCTCCCAGGACCATCAAGGCTTCGACGCCGGATTACGTTCACCCTGGTATTGAAACGCCTCCTACACCGCACCTCGCTTCGCCAACGGCTGAGTTGACGCTCAACCCATCTGATTCCTTCACATCTGTGCCCAAGATAAAACGGCCTCTTGAAGGTCTCAAGGTTGTCATCATCCATGTCAAGGATCGGCTGGATGATGGACCTAACGTTGGAAACACTATTCTGAAACAGCTGCACAATTTTGATAGCGAAACTGAGTCGCCCTTGGGATGCGAATTTATCATTTCTCATTCTGGTCAGAGCATCTATCTCTGAGCACTTCATTTATCGGCGTTTGATTTCCTTTTTTGCTTTCTCTGGCATTTGGCCATATATGATTTCTTTTGTTCTATAGCACCTGGCTATAAGCTCTGTGGGCTTGTGCTAACGTTTGGGTTTATGTTTGTTGTACATTTCGCTTATGTGAGGCGACGGTTTGGTTTATGAGTATAGCTCAGGGAATGAAAGGTGGGCATGTATGACTCCTAGGGAACTGTTTTGCATGATTGCCATTTTGTTGTTAAGCCTTACTTGCGGGCTTGTTTATTCTATATATTTGGTGTTTGGTCATGAATGAAATATACCACGTCTGACCTAGTTTTTTTGCTTCTGTATCTTTTCGACTCCCTCTTGGCCACCAACGTCCTTATCAAAATCTGTTCTGGGGATCTCAAACGCCTCAGTAACTCTAGCATATGTGATTCCTCCTAATCGGCTGACTGGCTTCAAAACACAAGGATCAACCATATTCTTGTCCTCGTTCAACGCATCCTCTCGAACCCAGAAGCGAGTTCCCTCGAAAACGGCCATGCAGCCAGACTTGTTTCCAGGTCGTGCCTTGCTGTCAAACTCCTTGAGCATGTCGAGCTTGCACTCAATGCTGACAATGGCCTCGCCCACTCGAGCACACTTGACGGTCTCACAGTCGTACTTTGGTGTTAGGCCTGAGATATCCCACTCGGATACATCAGGAGGGGCGTTGACACTGGCTGAGTTTGCGGCTTCGATGAAGTGCTCTGAGATGATGTTGATAACACACTCGCCGGAGTCGGAGACATTGCGAAGTGTGTCCTTCGCATTGGCGAGTCCAGAGGCGAAACCAACAACAAACATGGGCGGGTCGTGGCTCATCATGTTGAAGTAACTGAACGGGGCGAGGTTCTTCTTTGTGCCGTCGGGAGCTTGACTGCTCACGAAAGCGATAGGACGAGGTACAATAGCAGAGATGAGAAGCTTGTAGTTGAACCCTGCAGGGCGGCCCTCCTCATGAGGATCTATGGTGACATGTTTCTTATCGCCATCATCCTTGGCCAACTTATTCGCACCCTCACCAAAAGTCCAATCGGCATCAACAGTCTTGGTGTAGCGAAACTGAGACTTGGCATCCAGCTCGGGTCTCGAGGCCTCGACCTTGTTAAAATCCGGGTGAGGATTGCGCTTGATGATTGCGTCTCCCATGATGAATCGAGAGGTTGAAAATAGTCGCGATGAGTGAGTTGTGAGCGGTTTAAAGATGCGACGCATGGAGGACTTGACTTGGGTTAAAATAAAAGTATGGGGATATTCGGAGGGGCTCGGGGTTAGATGTTGATTCCGGGGTATCGGTATCTTTTCTATGGCAGTTCATTGGTAATGTTGCCTGCTAAGATTGTTTGTAATGCGTGATAAAGCAAGTGGATTGTCTTTTTTCTCCACTGGTATTGGCTTTGGGTGAGGTCATTGATCGAGTACATTTCGAGTCAGGTATTTGAGGCTCCATGCTTGACTATGATTCGAAGGGAAACAATTAGTTTCGGAAATACGGAATAAGACATATGGTCTTATAAGTGGTGTACTTTGGAAGAGAAGATTGTTTCTTTGATATATTATATGAGAGAATCATTGTTGCTCTCCTCCAACGGATGAAGCCAATACTGCAACATCGTCGATTGCTCACAACTTGACCAATTACTAGCCTTGGACTAACATCAAGATCTTTGTTATCAATTCTCATTGGCCTTCAACTCCAGCAGTCTTCTCGCTAGTTGTCCGATAAATGGTACTCTAAGCTGACATCAGAACTCAATATCGATGACTAGATCTCAGCTACGTGTTTAAAAACTAAATAAGTACGAAGGCATGCTAAATCCAAGAATAGTATATAGACGTAATGCTACCGTATCAACCATATATATATATATACAGGGAATCATAGTCTATTCTATGGATAGATTCGCCAGGTGATATTGTTCTAAGTATAGGGTAACCGTTTTACACAGTAACCACTATAACCACTCCATGTGACAGCGTGAGCTAGCGTAACGCGGAAAGAGGAGTCATTCGCCGCGTCTGACTCTAAGAAAAAAAAGTTGATCGTTTCAACCAGAAATATTATATCGATTACTACCTATGACTTAGGCAGATGATGCATTTTTGTATCACGCCGATTCCCTTCTTAACTCTTTGAAACTCTCTCATGCAAACATGGGGCACTCGACGCCTCGCACATTTATTCAATTCTTATAGCCGTCCATTACCACCAACTTTTTCATCAACCTCACCTGGACTCTCTTTCTGCAGACGAGCCTGGAACGGTTCACATCCAGAAGTAAAGTCTCGAGCTTTCAGGAAACCCCGCCTGTTGTCAGAATCTATCGTAAACCCAAAACCACAACCAAAACCAAAAGTGAACGATAATTCTGTTGGTGCTCCAATGGCGACTTCAGTTGAGATCGCTTCGGCGCCTACCGTGGACACTCCCGGAACTTGTCTCTTTGTCCACAGCGACAAACGGTCTTATCTGTTTGGCCGACCCGAGGAAGGGACTCAGCGCGCTTTCCAGAGCAGGAGACTAGGAATGGGAGCAACAGAACAGGTCTTTCTCAGCGGCAGTGTCTCGTGGGAGCTGGTTGGAGGTCTCTTCGGCTATGTTCTCACAGTTGGCGGCGCACTAGAGGCGAGCAGAGAACAGACGGCATTGATCAACGAGGAAAGGAAGAGCAAGGGCCAAAAGTTGACGAGGCAAGCTGCTTTCGAAACTATTCACATCCACGGTGGCGAGAATCTAAACCACACTCTCGCCGCATGCCGTCCTGTCATCCTACGACAACCGATCTCTGTGCGCACGCATGAGCATAGAGAAAACCCTCGTCT
This sequence comes from Fusarium sp. NRRL 53293, assembly GCA_013759125.1. Lineage (NCBI taxonomy): Eukaryota > Fungi > Ascomycota > Sordariomycetes > Hypocreales > Nectriaceae > Fusarium > Fusarium sp. NRRL 53293. The sequence goes on along the minus strand of JABSTN010000373.1, from coordinate 2,602 downwards.
TGAGAAAATCGAGAGCATAGAACCCGACTGGAAAGACGACGTGCTTCGTGTGTGGAAGATTCCCATTCAACGAGATCGCTCCAGCAGCCCAAAGAAGCGTCGCAGGTCGAGCGCCATCGTTGGAGACCAAGACCAACCACAGTTCAAAGAATGGTCACCACTTTCAGACCCTGAATATGCGACCACTCTGGTTGAGAAAGTCATGTTTAATGGAAGACTCAAAGGAAACGGCATGCTCATCCCTATGAAGCTGAGCGAGGTCAAGACAAAGGATACTACTATCTTTATACGTCAAAACGGCGAAGCAAAGCTTTACAAGGGTCCTAGACCTGGTGATGGGTCAGAATTGACAAAACCGGATCAAACTGTTTTTGTATTCCCCGAGAAGGAGGCTCAAATTGATCGCAGTGGGGATATCCTCAACGTGACACATCGACCATTGCCCCCAACAATCTACAGCCAAAGCTCTATGTGCTATATCGTCAAATGCCTCGACCGCCGCGGAAAATTCAACCCTCAGAAGGCCAAGGAGCTTGGAGTACAGGTCACTGACTTCAAGCAGTTGACTGCAGGCAATACTATAGTGACAAAGGATGGCGTCACTGTAACTCCTGACCAGGTCCTTGGCGAGACTCAGCCCGGTCAAGGATTCATCCTCGCTGACATCGAATCTCGCGACCTCATTGACTCATTCATGGAGCGACCTGAATGGTCTAACTCCGAATTGATGTCCCATGTGGCTATTGTGTATTGGATTCTCGGCCCTGGAATGGCAGACGATGCTAGAATTCAGAAGTTTATAGACGAGCACCCCACGATGAAGCATTTCTTCTGTGCTTCCGACACCTGCCCCAATATGATCTCTCTGGCTGGACCTGGTCAGTTACAGACCAAGCTACGGAGGGTCGACCCTGAGAGATTCACTGTCCTCAAATACGACAACAAGGTCAGGGGAGCCATGCCAAATGGATCACAAGTTGAGTCTGGCCGGATAGGAAACAAGATTTCGCTTATGCCCCGACTCAAATTCGGCGAGGGCGAGATTGCCCAGTTTCCTAATCTGGTGGAGGCAGCTCAGTCTGTCAGTAATGAGATTCTCGAACTAGCACGAAAGGCTCGTGAAGAGACATCTGATCCTGAGTTTCTGCGAAAATTGGAAGAGGATGAACAAGACATTCCCAGCCGCGATGCCGAAATCATTCCCCTTGGAACTGGCTCTTCAATCCCGGGCAAATATCGCAATGTTTCGTCGACACTGATTCGAGTACCTGGTATTGGAAACTATCTTCTCGATGTTGGTGAGGGCACTTTTGGTCAAATCCGACGTCTCTTTGGGGAGGAGGAAACTGGAAATATCCTCCGAGATCTCAGGTGCATTGTCATCAGCCATCTTCACGCTGATCATCACCTCGGTACTCCCAATATGATCAAAGCCTGGTACGAACACACCATAGAAGACACCAATGCCAAGCTAGCTATATCTTGCATATCAAGATACAAGGCGCTCTTGGAAGAAGTCTCCCAAGTCGAGGATATTGGTTTCCACAGACTCCATTTCCCCCATTGCAGCAGCAAGCCCGATAAGTTCAACAGCGGTCGTTTCGTGATCGACAACGGAGACTTCGGGCTCCGCGCCATCAAGCGCATTCCAGTTCCTCACTGCTGGCTCTCCTACGGAACAGAGCTCGAGCTCACATCTGGTCTCCGTATCGCATACTCAGGTGACTGCCGTCCCTCAAACGAGTTCGCTCGGGAGTGCGAAGGTGCCCACCTCCTTGTTCACGAGTGCACGTTCGACGATGACATGCTGGCTCACGCTAAGAAGAAGGGCCACTCTACGATGGGCGAGGCACTAGAGATTGCACGCAAGATGAAGGCTCGACGAACACTACTCACGCATTTCTCGCAACGCTATGTCAAGGCTGATTCGTTGAAGAGAGACGAGAAAGGTCAGGCTGGTGAGGCGCTCATGGCTCTCGATCTCATGAGTGTTAAGCTGGGCGATTTCAAGAAGGCGGCTGCTTTCCAGCCTGCGATTGCTATGCTCATGGCGGATGCGGGTGACAAATGAGGTCCTCGGTATGAATAGACAGACTTGTATGATAGTAAAAGTATAGAGTTGTAACGCTATACATGACCTGTTGATGACTGTGTATTGCTTGCTCGAAGTGGCCGAGACTGTTCAAGTCTGTCGAGCCTTGCAGAATACATGCGAGTTTCAAAGAATACGATAAATGACTTTATGAATTAGAAGCTCACTAGATGTAGATTGAGAACCAATTATACGTTCTTTCTATATCGAGATGTCTTCACTGGGGCGTTTGCATATGCGACTGAACACAGGAGATTCAGCGTCACTACAACTCCACCATCGAAACAAGCTCTCAACCAACAAGCAACTCGGAACTCTCACATATCAACAGCATATCTACCACATTCCTATCACTCCAACATCAACAACAATGAACTTAGCAGTCAGCACGCCCATCTTGGAACAGAATAGCGGTCATGATCCTCATCGAAAATAAAAGGTTCCGGCCGCGTGGCCTAATGGCTAAGGCGCTAGATTTCGGTCTCCAGCTTCTGAACTCTCTAGAGATTC
>JABSTN010000372.1:0-34100 GCA_013759125.1 Fusarium sp. NRRL 53293 | reverse complement strand
ATCCCCACCCCTTCTAACAACATCACAGCTCAAAAGGCCACATGCTCATGCGGTCAAAAGTCCGCTCTTCAATGCACATGCTCCAAAGCCGCCTCCGAAAACACCGTCAACGGTCCTCGCTGCTCATGCCGCGCTCGTCCCGCCGGTGAATGCACTTGCGACCGCGCCGCTACCGAGAACGTTACACCTACTGGTTCAACCTGCGCTTGTGGATCTCGCCCTGCTGGTATGTGGCGTTTTTTTGTGTTCCTGCGACGACTGTTTTGCTAACTGTGGAGTTTTAGGTGGCTGCACTTGCGAGAAGGCTGCTGATGGTGGCTTTAACCCTGCCAACGAGATCGACTTCACTACCCAGAAATAAATTTATGACGTCGGTGACGAAGAATACGGTTTAATGGGGCAGAAAATAAAATATTGCATTTGAATGGCGTTGGGGAACGGTTATGGTACTGGTTGGGTGGCGAGGCGATAGATACCTGAGATACGGATACAGAAATGAACAATACTCACGATAATTGATCTATACAGAAACGTGTAATTGTGTGATATGTAAAGATTGTGAGAGTCTGTACTACAATATGCTCGCGAACCAGACGCATCGGGATGTTTTGGCCGCTAAGCAAACGCGTCGAGGTGATGTTCAATTGTTCATCCGGAGAACGCGCAGTCCAAACCCAAGGTTGTTGTCAGATCAGATGTCAATTGTGCCATCTCCAACATCAGACGACAATAGAGTTGCAACATATAATCGAACTACTATTGCAGTGTCTGTGCTCAAAATGATGGGACGTTCATTTCATCAATAAGCCAGACAGTGAATCGCGTATCTGCAGATAAGATGAATAATTGGACAGCTCTCGATTCACCGCCTATGAGAGCTCTGCTGTTCTGGCTCGTAAATGGGAGATTTGTCCGGCAGAAAAACCACTAGCGCAATTGGAACTGGCTGACAGCTCCCGGGCGGTGACACCGAATCCAGGCATCACCCCCTGTTTAGCCCGCAAATGATCACTGCCACTGCCCCCAGCGCGGTCAGATCAGCTTTTTTTTCCCGGTTCCCTATTGTTCATAAAAAAATCCACCCACTTTCTCTATTGTCGCGCTCTTCCCAAGCTTGATCTTACCATCAACACACATCACTCACTCCATCAGGTTTTGCACTTTTTTAATCTCGTCAATCAAGCTATTTCTTTGAACGAAAAATAACAACTGTCGCGCGTCGCACACACAACAAATCACCACGTCACAAATCCTACGCGATGGCGCCACGAGCCAAAGCAGCTGCTGCTACCAAGACCGCAGCGCCCAAGAAAGCCACCACTGCCGCTGCCGCTGCGAAGAAGGAGACCAAGACTACTACAAAAGCTGCAGCCAAGAAGGTTGTGCCCGCTGTCACGAATGGCGCCACCAAGAAGCGCAAGGCTATCGAGGAAGAGCTTGAGCCAGAGCAGAAGGAGGATCGCCAGACAAAGAAGTCCAAGACCACAGAACGCGTCGTGAAGCCCGCTGTCAAGCCCGCACCCAAGACCAAAGCCGCTGCTGCAAAGGCCAAGACAACGACACGAGCAAAGACCGAAGAGGCGGAGGAGAAGCCTGCTGCCAAGAAACCCGGTCGTCCTGTTGGATCCAAGGCCGAGCCCAAGAAGAAGTCCGAGTTTCCTGCGATCGGAAAGAAGCTTAACGACGCGCCCACTCAGATCCTCGATGTCTACGTCTTTGGCGAGGGCTCCTCGGGTGAGCTTGGTCTCGGAAGCAAGCGCGTCAACAACAAGAAGCCAATTGACGTCAAGCGTCCCCGACTCAACGATAACCTTTCCGCCGCGAATGTCGGCGTTGTCCAGATTTCTTGCGGTGGCATGCACGCTGTCGCGTTGACGCACGATAACAAGATTCTGACATGGGGTGTCAACGACCAAGGCGCGCTTGGAAGAGATACAAACTGGGATGGCGGTCTTCGCGATATGGACAAGTCAGAAGACTCTGACTCGGAGGACGAGGACGACACTGGCATTAACCCCATGGAGAGCACACCGACAGCTGTTTCTGACGAGTTTTTCGCGCCCGGCACCAAGTTCGTCCAGGTTGTTGCTAGCGACAGCGCCAGTTTCGCCCTCACAGAAGATGGCCGAGTCTACGGCTGGGGAACCTTCCGATCAAGCGATGGCATCCTCGGCTTCTCAGAGACCATCAAGGTTCAGTCCACTCCCCTCATGCTCCGCGATCTCAAGAACATCAAGGCCCTCTCCGCCGGCTCCAACCACATTCTCGCTCTTGACCACAAGGGCAACGTCGTCGCCTGGGGCTGCGGTCAACAGAACCAGCTCGGCCGCCGTATCATCGAGCGCAACAAGATGTCCTCTCTTATCCCCCAGGGTGTTGGTCTGCCTCGCGGCAAGATTGCCAAGATCGCCTGCGGTTCTTATCACAGCTTTGCTATTGACAAGAGTGGTCAAGTTTATGGCTGGGGTCTTAACAACTTCGGCGAGATTGGTGTTGAGTCAAATGCTGGCGAGGATGATGCTGTTATCCTTCGACCTGCTAAGCTTACATATCTCGATGACTACAACATTACTGAGATTGATGGTGGCGAGCATCACTCCCTTGCTTGCTCTGATAAGGGAGATCTCTTGACCTGGGGCCGTGTCGATGGTTACCAAGTCGGCTTCGAGTTTGACAAGCTGTCCGAGGACAACACCATCTACGACGAGCGAGGCAACGCTCGCATTCTCTTCAAGCCTACTATCCAACCTGGTAAGTCGCTTGTAATCCCAGATGTCGGCCCATTAGCTAACCAATATGCAGATGCCAAGGACATCGTCGCCGTCGCCGCCGGCACAGACAACAACTTCGTCATCGCCTCCGACGGCAAGGTCTACTCATGGGGCTTCTCCAGCAACTACCAAACTGGCCAAGGCACAATTGACGACATCCACACTCCCACTGTGATCGACAACACCGCCATCCGCGGCAAGAAGATCATTGGAGCTGGCGCAGGCGGTCAATACTCCGTGCTCTTCGGCGTCGCTGACGATGCTCCCACAAATGGCGTCAAGACCAACGGCGCTTAGAACCTTGACATGAGGAATGAATTGACGGAGGAATCTGGGATTTTCCATATCAGCCCTATTTTTAATTACGCTGCTGAGATCGAGCAGCTTTCCAATATTTGTACTTTAACGTCGATGGATGCATGATGAATCGGACGGGCGGATTCTGAGTGTGGTTTAAAAAAACATTGTTTTTTATGATCAAGGAGGATGCATTTTGTTCTGATGCCTTTGCATGCGGGTTTGTGGTATATAGATGGTCACGATGTCTTTGCATATCTGAAACTTGCTTTTTTAAAGAGTCTCAACGCTAACCTGATCCTTCTGCCTCTGCTTCTTTTTAATCGTGACATACAAAAATAATTATTCTAGTACCAGGGAACATGTCCCAGTATGTGTAACTTGCGTCTCGCCATCTGAACGCCAACCGCCCCTCCATCGTATCTTGGCCGCAAGGGCGTCATCATATACAGCATCGAGTTTCCCGCGCGCAGAAAAACTCCCCATCGTGTCAGAACCATTTATGCAACGTGTCGTTTACCAATTTCATGCGTTGAGCTTAGCAGCAGCGTTGGAGAACGTTCCACTTCCTCGGCTGCTGAAAATACCCATGATGCCGAACCCAACATAGAACAGCGCAAGGGGATACGCAACGAGTCCTCGCATGCGCTTCATCTGTCCCACCGCGCAGAACATCCCGCTCGCGCTGTAAGTGCACCAGAGAATAGCCGCCGTGGTCGCGACGATGCCAACGGGTGTATCCATCCTCATCACAATGCCGAACAAGCTCGTCGCCACGAGCGGTAGCAGGCAGTATCCGAGCACGCTCGCGCTGCGGGGGTATGTAAGCGTCGCGGAGAAGTGGCCGCCCTGCTGGCCGTCGTGCGGTTGCTGGGGCGCGGATGGATCGCTGCTGTATTGGGGATAGCTGTTGACTTGGGGTTCGCTGGCGTCGGAGGGCGACATGAGGGAGAGGATTAGGTGAAGGGATATGGAGCCTAGGGCTGCGAGGCCGTAGATGTAGCCGAAGTGGACTTGGCCCGAGAAGAGGAGGATGAAGCCGAAGAGGAGGAAGAATATGAGGGGGCCCGCGAGGTCGGAGTCGTCCATGATGTGCGAGTCGATACGTCGGAAGGGGTTCAACACGGCGAGGGTCTAGAACAAATCAGCGCCATCACCCAATCAATTGAGAAGAGAACATACCTTTGCCTGAATATGTCCAAAGTTAACGCCCAGCTCCTCCAGCAAAGGCGGTTCACCATCGTACCCTTCCGACGAGAAAGCCGCAACCCAACCAGTCCTCAACCCGCCCTGCTCGCCCATTCTACCACTGACGCCCTGCGCACCGAACGCGGGAGCCGCAAAGTTCTGCGCTGGGGCTCCGACGCCATAGCCGCCCTGGTTGCCGTATCCGTAGCCAGCGGCTGCTGCTTGCTGGGGTGTTGAGGAGCCCGGGTTCGTGTACTGGGAGGGGAAGAACTGGAGGTTCTGCGCGGCGTTGGGGCCGCCTCCGGCGGGGTATTGCGGTTGCTGCGATGAATAGTAGTTCGACATTGTGATGGTGTTGCTGAGGGTTAGGTGGTTGTCGGGAGGTTTTTGGGACAGGCGGTCTTGAGGACAGTTTGGAGGTGAGAGCTTGGATGAGGCTGGTGCATGACTTGGGAGCCTGATGTGGCGGTGCGCCCCTTCAGCCACAAGATAAGTCGGTACTCAGAGTTTTGGAGGAAACGCACCAAGAGCCTAAGTACCTGACTTTCTGCCACGTCGAAGAAGGCAGAGTTTGGACGCTGGTGCTTGTGTTTTGAACCTAAAATCTTCTCAAGTAGTACAAAAATCTCTAGAAACAATTCATAGGAATAATTTAAGGCTCGGGGCATCTTTATAACGGGTTTCGAGGATATTGATGCCTTTTTGCTGATTCCTTGAACTTGGTGACACGGAGTTCGAAGGCGGTGAGCAAGAATTGCCCAATTTAGCATTCGGTAAGACTTCATCGTCAAATTTCATCAAGGACACGTTTATCATTATCAGCTGTGCGAAAACCACGACAGCGTGGTTCCACGTCCAATTTATATTTTTTCTCTATCACATTCAATGGCATGGTAAGCGGAAAACTCGCGTTGTGGAGCTATGTACTTAAATATGCCTCCCCAATAATTGGCCCGATGCCTGCATCTCTGTTAAGTCATTTTTGCCTGCCGATAATGTTCTTGCTGATACACGTGGATGTTGTAAATGCGATCCTTATGGAAGAAGAAGGGACGGCCCCGTGCGTTCGCCAGCTTCAACAGGTCAATGAAATACGCCACGGTAGATTGCTAAAAGTAAGGGGTTTTGGACCGATGGGGTCCAGGCGGTATTGAGGATTCTAGAAGCAGCGCAGGGTAATGAGAGATCTTGTTTGTCTATCGGTTATCCCAGGTGGATGGTTCAGCCAATTGGGGATTTTCTGTCTTTCGCCAGTTGAATGGGAAATGGTGCAGCGAGCTTCCAAGCTCCACGTGTCTGTGCGATTTTGGATTCCGTGCATCGGAATTTGGATCACGCACGGCAGGATCGCCACGACACGACGATCTGTTTCCCCGGCATGGAGCTTATTTCCACGGGTAGGGCTGTTGTTTGCTGGGGGCGGAACAGGCGGCCTAAGACATGCATCGTGGATCGTGGGAAATGCATTAGTAAACCTTATCAAGCGCGCGGTTGCATCGCGGAAGAGCTAGCAGCCTGTGGGGTACTAAACGACCGATTTTGTACTAAACGACCGATTTTGTGCTTTGCTAAAAGTCACTTGTCTGCACCTAGATTGAGTTACAGAAAATATACTAAAGTACGTCTTGCATGCTCAGAAAGCACGATAGATGTATTCACGTTTGGCCTGGTACCTTATGATTGAGCTACCGATCCGCATGCGACAATCCCAGCGTCGCAGGGGGACTGGTGGGAGCTATGAGCGATGTAAATAGGGCTCCCTCAATCTTAGGGGGTTTGTCTGGCAAAAGGAGAAGTCCCTAATGTCAGTAGTCCAAGCTTTCTTGTGGCTTGATTGACCGTGGAAATCGTTGCGTCCTACAGGGAACAGCTTCCAACCAAAAACTCTGTATCTCAGATATCTCAAGTGCAATACAGCAAGCAATACGTCATGCAGTTTATTCTCAAGAGCGGCACAGTGTCGGAATATCAGTGCTGGGTGACAAGATACATTATCGACACGGTATGGACTGACTTCATTTGGTTCAGGGTCCAGAGGCTCCAGTCGGGCGTCGATAGCTGCTTTTAGTTTGCTTTTGCTCAGCCAATGAAGCCTGTTTGTTTCGTTCGGTACCCGTGTCGCTCAAACGAAATAACGGCACCGGATGTGTCCTCCGCAAGGGGACAGAAACATCAGCCGTTGACAGTAGGTGTTGCGTTGCAACCAATCCCTAGCTTCCGTTTCCCCCCTGTCGCGTTAGCGTAAAGCTGTGAATTTCTTGAGCCAAGCTCGTTTCTCTTTCATACATGACAGATCAAAGAATGAAGAAGCTTCACCTGCCCATCGGGCGCACCGGCAACTCCGACATCTGTCACCGCCAATTTCTTGTCACCGCAACACTGGTTTTCACTCAACGTGGCTTACCAGAGCTCAAGCTTAGCTCCGTGCCTTTTCTCTGAGATCGTGAGCCTTGCTGCAGCTGTATCCCAACAAGCCCCCTTGTCACCTATGCCGGCAATCAAATGTATGACGCACTGGCAGTGCCACAGCTCTACACGGTGGAGCCAGGGCTGAATCTGGGACATAACGGGACCGTTTCTTTGGGTCCTCCCCATATCTCTTCCAGTTGGGAGGTTGCTGTCGGAGTATTCCGGTCCAGAAAAGGCCGACGTGGCTTGGATCTTTCCTGCGGGAAGTTGATTCAATTTGCCGACTAAATGAATGAATGGACTAATTGACTCCGCCTGCTGCTGTTGACCGTTTGAGGTCCAGAAATATGCCCAGCTCCTTTCGCCGGAGAGCAGAATAACCCCTGTCAATAGACGCCACGTTTTTTGAGAGAGGTCCGTACCTACCTTAGTTAAGTGGGCGGTTTGAGCAGATCAGGAGGGGAGCTGCAGCCCCGCAACCCCGCCATGGGGCTCCCGCTCAAACCCAGAGTTATGGGAGCTCAACTGAGCAGCCTCTACAAGCAACATTAGCCGCCTGTACCAAGGGATCTCCCGATTGCCCTTGGACACTTTTTTTTTGGGCTAATGGATGAGAGGAGCAAACCTTTCCATCAAGTTCTCTCCATCAGCCGAGCTGGTCGGTCTCCAGATTGAGCCAGAATCGCTCTGCAACTAGAGCTATGATCCCTGCACTTCAGCGCCATGGCTTGGTTGACACTCATGATTTAGTCCGAAGGCCGAAAATTCATGGCCAAACATGCAGCTTTTGTGAACGTGGCTTGCAAGTTAAGCAAGTTAAGCAAGTTAAGCAAGTTAAGCAAGTTACCAGGGTATTGCATCAGCTAAAAAAAGGGTGCGGCTGGCTGTGCTCAAGCCGTGTCCCCACCATAACCAGGAGAGAAACATGAAGGCGGCCAAAGCGGGAATAAGCAATCTGCGACGGACCATCCGCTCTCGGCAGAAGTGTTGGAGCAACAAGCGGCCTGGTCAACATAACAGATGATGTTGCCGATGAGCTTGTTTCTGTCACCGCCCCAAGAGCGGTATCAGATCAACAGTCCCAGCTGTCAAATACCAGGAGTAAGGGTCCCTCCTGCTGTTGCTTGCTATCTTCGCCAGTTGAATGGGATGCTCTCCTGTCTGTCTGTCTGGCGCCTGCTTTGTGATATATCATTAACCTCTGCCTCTAGCTTCTACTGATTGCTAAGCTCAACTGATTGTCCAACGCTGTGGCTTCCGCCATGCCCCTCTAGAGGCCCAACATGAACAGCGTGTTGAATACCCATGAACGCCCGACAGAAGCTATTGCCTGCGAGCCCTGGTCAACACCGCCCCTGACGTCCCGTATGTCATGAGCGTAGACTGACATGCGCATAGAATGTCCATGGAAGACGGGTAGAAGCAAGTTCCCCCCATCAGCCCTGACAACACCCCTGCTGTCATCTGCCATTAATGCAGCCTAATCATGCACCTAGCTGTCGAACCAAGAAGATTTCGATTTCGTATTGCGGTGAGGACCATTGCTAGTGATCTAGAACAGAGAACAGACCTACATTAACACTGCACTGAGAGTCTATGGAGGGCGTGCTATCAACCTAGCACACAACAGCCCTTTGTTTGCGTTCATTCACTAAAATAGGATGCAGCAAGGGTAAACATGACCAGCAAAGGATTTAAACCGATCGGAATTGACAGGGGAATTCTGCGAGGTTTCCTCAGTATAAAGACCTGTGGTTCTCTCTGCGAAGGAGGTCCAGGAATCTCCCACCTTTACCACTTTTTACCCAGCTTTACAAAATCTATCTTTTTTTTACCAACAACAACTTCAATCTCCTTAGATACGAACAAGCAGCGTGTCAATCTATGGCTACCAACGGGACTCCGGACTTCCCTCCCCACGACGACCAAATCGTCGGGGCGAACCGATGTCCTAAATGCGAGTACGTGCTCACTCTTTGGGCCAAGAAATGCCCAGGGTACAAACGTATACAAGAAGATCCGATCATCTATGTGCGCTGTACTTGGATTCCGCGCCACGCACGGACTAGTGCTGCCAATGGTCAAGGCAGCGACAATGGTAAGACATGATATGAATATACATAGAAGAGTGCTGACCAATACGGAAGACACTGGCGGTGCATAGACGTAGCCAATTGACGATTGGAGCGGGCAACACCCGCTAAACCCATTTGGAAGACACGGAAGGAGATGGAGAGGGACGGCAGAGCAAAGAAGGAAGAGACGTCAAGGCGATAATTGATCTCTGAATTTTAGTTCAAGTCGTACGTTAGGGAAGCTAGACAGCTACTAAGACACAAAATAAATCACAACACTGATTTACACAGACTTTACTTTGAATCAATAAAAACCCAATGTCTGAATCTGGCTCTATTGATTGGGGAAAATTCCCTGCGACAATCCCCTCTTACCAGAGTCCACATCCCTTCCCTCCCGAGACATGCCGCCCATATAACTCATTCTATGATTGGCTCAGACCATTGGTTCCTTCTCCCTAAGCTACATTTGTCTCGTGTTTGCAGTCCATAGGTTATATTTGTACCAGAACTCTTTGAAGCCTTTCTTCTTGAGAGCTGTATTGATGTGATGGTACCAGGTGTCCTTATCGGCTTCCGACCACAGCTTTCTGCAGATATCAGCCGACATGAAAAAGCTGTTGCACCTCACTTTGGTCCCAATCCAATCCTTGGGGACATACCCAGCTTCACGCCAGGAGCTGATACCGACCAGGCCCTTCTCATTGACAGAGAATGCAAGCGGATGGACATTGTTGAGGGCAAACACGAGCTCGGAGCAGTCAAGTGAGATCTCCTCACATGACTTGCGAAGATTCTCAGGATGGGCCACGTTGTCGTAATCCTTGGTCTTCTGATAAAGATAGGGATCGAATATTCTGCTACCGTCAATGCCAGTGATTGCGCTGCCGGACCATTGGGACAGCTCTACGCAGGCGTCGGCAATCTGATTTGCCCATAGTGCCATGATCGCGTGATCCTTGGCCTTGGGCCATGCGTACAGGAGATTCTGCCCGGCGGGAAGAGAGCTGTGCACCAGATAGTAAGATTTACCGAAGATTCCATGATAGTAGACCTCTGGGATCTGGAACGATAGGTTCTTTTCGGCAAGCCATTCCAAGGTGACGTGCTCTGGAGTTCCGAAAGCCCCATCAATCATCAGATGGGCGTGACCAACCTCAAACATACCAAGACCTGCAGTGACATCCCCACAGGAGAATTCGACGATGGGGCAGGAGTCTGAAAGCGGCCGAGTCGAGGGCTTTGGGCTCGGTGCCTCAGAGATGGCAAAGAAGGCGCCTTTGCCATCATCCCAGCATGGCCCGTTAGGCTTAGAAGCATGACGAGAGATGATGACCTCACCAATCATCCAGGAGTTGTCATCGATCTCCTGAATAGGGTAATGGTTCTTGTAGGTTCTTTCAGCCATGATGGGAAAAGATGAGAAATTTTGTTGTGAAGAAGGTGACAAGTTAAAACGTTGAATAGATGCGAATGTGACAGGTGAAGCTTGAGGTTGGTTGATGGTAGCAGTGGTAAGACTTTTGAGTTGGATCGTCTCAGGGTATTTATATGCAAAGCAGTGACACCAACCGATTCCGATGACTTCACTGTGCCGTTCTCTGGCACTGCCTCCAACGACTATTGATGGCCTAAGCCACTCATATTGTCGAGCTCTTAGCGCATCTCGGACTTGCCGAAAGAACACCCTTCCCATCTCACACGAGAGAGCATGGTTCGAGCAAACATGATACTCTTTGTTGGTAACAACCCGCGATGGCGTGGTTGGTAAGACGCCACCTTGCTAGTGGAAGGGATACGCGATGGTGACAAAGGCAAGTTTGTTCCTTCAATCAGCCGCGAAAAGAAGTTTTCTCAGCAGGGAGGGTCATGAAACACTGTGGTTTCTGTTCCCTCTTTGTCCTCGCGACTACTCGGAACTCCGAAGGTGAACTCTGAGGTTCCAGTGTTGATCTGGTGTATCCAGGCGTTGTTTGCTACGTGGCCTCGCGCCCATGCAGCCAGGACTGGCAAACGAGGGCAACAAACGCATGCACAAACAACTGAGAACAAGGCTCGCTGATCTCCGAGACCTGAAAATGTGGGTGCAGAGTAAGGGAGGGGAATAAGGGTCTACCAACATGAAGAGGCTTTCACGTGTCTCAATTTTGCCTAATGTAGCTTAAGTTCCAAGGCTCAAAGACCTAGGACGTGCAGGAAGAACTGAACCAACAACAGGCGCTATCGGTTGGTGGCATCTCACCCGAGTGTTATGAGGAACTGTATTCGCATTAGCGAGTCTCAAGAAATTGAGGTTCGATACACAACGTCATTGGTGGTTCTAGGGAGCTTTTCGGAGAGGCTGTCTTAAGGGACAGTTTGGAGGTGAGAGCTTGGATGAGGCTGGTGGCCTGACGTCGGTGGTTGATGTGGCGGTGCAGGGACAAGCCACAGTTGCGCCAAGGACAGCTCTCTTAAGAAAATGGAGAGATAAAGGTAACACGCACCAAAATCTCTTGTGTGAGACAGTATTTATACTTGTTTTACTCGATAATAGTCATTAATTTATTTACGGGTTACTTTTGTTGTGATGCTTGGCCTCTTGGATGTTCTTGGGTGATCTGCACTAAAAGAAGTGTTGCAGCTGTCAATCAGCGGAGGCCGTAACATCCAGTCGTTGGAACGTGGCTACGATGATTTATTTTTCTTGAGGCCAATTTTGCCGGAGATGCAAGAATTCACTACCAGACATCCATTATTAATAATTCAATTCCAAGAAAACTTAATAACTACTATATTAATTTAGCAACGCCAGTAACCTAGTCATATTTCCTGTACCATCACTGCTGGCGCTTGACACCCATGCCCGCACCCGCAGCCTGCGCACTTTGCACAAACTGTTTAAAGCACCCAGCAAGGTTATCGTAATTCTTTAGCATCTCCTCCATCCGTTGATTAACCTCTTCTGCCTCCGGTGGCCACGGCTCCTTGTCTGGGTCAAAATTCTCCGGCAAGAGCCTCCCCGCCTCTTCAAGCGCTGCCATGAGATCCTGAAACTCAAAGGAACTCAGTTCGAGCTGACAATGTGTGAGAAGATGCTATTTTCTCTTAGGCAAGAACGATGTTACCTGCGCCATCCTTACGTAGTTTGCTGTGTATCGCATTGGTTCGAATGCGGGGGTTTCTTGGAGGGCTTGGTTGAACTCGTTTGCTACGGAGGTTCCTCGGCTTGATTTCTTTGAGCTAGGCATGGTTGTGCTTGGAAGAGAGAACTGAGTTGAATGAAGAGATCTTTATGGAAACAATCGAGCTGTTACGAAGTTGCGTGGTTTGATGAAGATTATATCCACGTTTGAGATTGCCTAACCCCACTATTTACCATTGATGTCAGCCCTACGAGGCTGATTGAGCTGGCGCCTCCTGGGCTCAGTTGTTACCTGGCAGCATCATTGCTTCATTGAAGGACTTGGCTCGGATGACGAATTTACAATTTCAACGTTTACTCAAATGTTATTCTTAGATGGATTGATTCAGAGGTAGAAGACGGCGATTCGCCAGCAATAATTCCAGAGCGTGGCACGTGATTCCAATTAAACTTCTGAATCATCCTGTCCTGATGACACCTTCGCAAGACAAGATGAGGCATTATTACTTAGAACATGTCTTCCTAGAACTACCTACCAGTAAATTCGGACTCTGTCTTGGTTCTTCCCAAAATGCTCTGTCAATTTTGTTCCAGCCTTGATCTGTCCGATATCTTGAATTGTAAAATGGACAAATACTATACTAGCTTCGAGGGACCTGCTGAGTACTAAAACATGTTCACCTACATGTCACGCGATTTCTTGAGCAAAGTCCAGGGTCACATCTTATCGCGTATCATAGGGGTTTGTAGGAGCTGCAGGAAAACTCCTCAGCATGCGACCTATGCCGAGTCATTTAGCATACGATATCACCCAATTTGAACAAGCTTGAGCGGCTGGAACAGACCTTCATTTATTCATCAGATGTATCGTCATACAAGTTTGCATTGTCTGGTCAGAAAACCGAGCAAGGGATGCAAGTTGTGGCTTATAGAGAAGAGGAGTTTACCATATATGCTCTTCTTGGAGCGATTGGCTTTGCTGTTGATCAAGGTGAGGATGGTGGGTGACATGGTAATTATCTTTTCATTGACTGATGAAAGATCATAGAAAGCCCATTATCGAACGTCCTTAAGAGAAGAAAGATTTCGTCTTCACCGCAACCGAAGAATGGCCTCGAATTTATGCAAAAATGGATGTTGGAATGTCCATCCCAGCATGAGCATGGACATCAACAACTGTCCAAGCTACTGCCAACAAGGTTACTAAAATACGACGAAGCGACAAGACGAATCACTCTATGCACCTCTGTACCTCTAGATACAAACTACGCTGCTCTCAGTCATTACTGGGGGTCGATCCAGCCTCTTACACTAAACACCAACACCGCTCAGCAACTGTACGAGGGAATATCAATCGAAGAGTTCCCAAGAACCTTCCAAGATGCGTTTTGGGTGACTCAGAAACTGGACATCCCATATCTCTGGATTAGCAGTCTCTGCATTATCCAGGATTTTAATGAGATTTGATTCGCGAGTCAGCTCGAATGTGCGACGTTTATGGAAACGTATATCTCACTGTTGCTGCTACGAAGTCTAAGTACAGTTCTGAGGGCATTCTGCGACCTAGGTCAGAATAATTCTATACCGATATAACTTTTCTCGGGGGCGATGCTCCTGTAAACGTTTCAGTCTTTCCTATGCCGGAATGCCCCGTAGGAGCACCGCATCGAATAATTGACCTTGGCGAAGGCCCGCTATCGACACGCTGCTGGGCCTTTCAGGAACGTTATCTCTCCCCTCGCACGCTACACTTCGCTCAAGCACAGATGTACTTTGAATGCGAATCGTGCTTTGAGGCACAGGAGGAGTACACTGAACCTGTCGGCCATCCGAAACCGTTTAATCTACCTAAGAGACAGGGAACAGAACAAGACGAGAGGCGAATCAGGGCCGATTGGAGCTTTATGGTTGCAAGATATACGCAGAGATATATTTCCATGGACAGCGATAAACTTCCAGCCTTGAGGGGCTTAGCTGCCAGAGTGTCTCTTGAGCTTTCCCAGCAGGGGTCGAGCAGCGAGTATCTCGCAGGATTATGGAAGGACAATATCTTCTGTGGCTTCTGCTGGCTTGCCCTAGATCACGAACCAAAGCGAAAGGAACCCAGTTCCTATTCAGCGTCAAGTTGGTCCTGGGAGTCTGTGAATCATTCAGCTCATTAATACTACCATGATGGATCAGAAAATCTTGCAACTGTAAGAGACGTAACTATTAATATGGAAAACGACGGAAGTCTATTTGGCAAAGTGACTGGTGGTTGGATTCACCTATCTGCCATTATGATGTATCCTTACACCATGGACGAAAGAAATGGTATGTTTTTGGTTGAGCAGCGTTCACGTTTAGGCATTAAGGTGAAATGGGGTCCTCCGAAATATGGCTTACCCACAAGTTGTCTTATGGACTATGTCAATAAGTTACCTGACTTAGTTGCTGTGACGCTTTATTGGATTCAAAAGTCGAATGATCCAATCTACAATGCCCGTGGCCCATACTACTTGATTTCGACGACCGCCGAGTCAAATCCATGTGCTAGTGGGGATATCTCACGATTCAGAAGGGTAGGGGAAAGCGATGTGCAGCTGAATCTGGTTAGAGCAATGTTTGCGAGAGATAAAGGGCAGGGCAAACTAGATGAGATAATCATCGTGTAAGGCGGGTGTTTGTGAAATAGTTTCTGATGCTATGCCTTTGGAGTTGATATGGTTCTCCTTACAGTGCTTTCATACAACTCCAAGAATATGCAGACTTGGGGCCTACAACACGCAGGCTTGAGACACCTGAAATCCCTCTTGCTGGCCGGGCCTCACTTAATCCCATTGCCTCGGCTCCCATTTGCACTATTGGAGATCAATGAAATATGTTCATGAAAACGTACAGAACACTATTCCCCCGTTAGCTGGGTTGTACTGCACTGACTCAGAAAGAGGTAGCAAACAGAGAATTGCAAACCAAGTTGCATGGGGACCTGCTTATTCATCTTCGGAGTCCCGAGTACTCGAAAGCATAATGAGAACACAGTACCCATGGCACTTCAACTGCATTCTTGGCTGCATGTTCGCCTTCTGATGATTGGAACACCGGGAGTTGTTTCTTTGTCCCATGGTACACGACCCGTGATAATTCCCAGTGAGTTGATATATCTCATTGACGTTCTCAATAAATCAACAATTGTGGATGGAGTTCAACTTGAGAGCATTTTAGTTTAGTCAAATGGGGCTTTTGCCCGAAGGGTTTCCCCACGAATAAATCACATTGAGTCATTATGAAGTTCTTGATTGAAAGCGAGGTCAGTGTGTATCAGTATTATGTGCCAGTTACTGAGCTCAATAGCTCTATTATCGGAGCGGACTAGATGTAGTTATGGAGAAGATCTGGGGTAATCCTTTGGCTACAAAGGGGAAACTTGGAGGACTTGAGGTTTGAATCAGGCTGCTAGTTCGTCCACGTCACAATGCAAGCGATACCTTAACCCGTTTTAACCCTAACACTTAAAAGTCCTGGACCCTATACCAAATCAAAACGGCTAACATGCTATTCTTGCCAGAGCCCGTTATATTATGTAATTTAGATATCGATATCATTTTAGAGCGCCGTGTTTCCTAAGCATCTCAATATCCACCAGTAGATACAGTCATCTCAAAGCATCACCGCTGCAAAGTCAAGGCTATGTGCTTTGCTTTTTGAATTCCAGTAGCCTCCTTGATGTTTTCCATCATTGATATGACCCAATACCGCAAAGTATCGGCGGCAGTATGTGTTGTTCCTGCAACGGAAAGTGGCCACAATAGATGCACAGCATAAGCGGCCCGCAGGTCACTCGACTTGCCTGCGACATCGAAACTATGCAAGATATATGGGACGCTGCTGCATATATCACTGGAGCTCTCCTGTATGATAGTTTCTGAAATGGAGAGTTGGTCTGTGAATGACACAGGAAAAGAGGATAGGATCGACAGCGAAGAAGAGATGGGCAAGCAGTTGGATATTGCTTCAACAATTGACTGGTGGAGAATGATGCGCGCACAGCGCTGTAGGTTCCATGAGTTGGCGAACCCAACGCTGCAATATGCGTCATGGCGTCCCATGAAAACTTCTGCTTCACCGAGATGGCTTTGTTTGGTTAGGGTCTCGTACCCATAGTCAGCTGGGAGCGTTTGGGCCCAGCCCTCAAGATCTGCATCAATCGACAATAGTCTTAAAACGTGGAAAGTCAAAATCCCTTCATCCGTGATGTATTCCCTAGCCGAGGGTAAGGTGGTGCACAAGTTGACAACAATGTCTGCTAGCCGAGCTACAGGCGCTTCTTGTTCTGTTTCATTCCTGCGAGCCTCGGCCATTAAGTCTATCAGGACTTTCGGTACTTTCTGGCCACGCTGGAGACAGTCGATAAGCTATTGAAAAGTTAGAAATTTAACTGACATGGGACTGCTTAAGGCCTCTTACTATTTCAGTGCGTAGGTGGAGAAAAATGCTCCGGCCGATCCTGTTGCGTAGCTGGCTTGCTCCTCGGAGCTGCATCAATGCCAAAGCACCATCTACATGTCGACTCCACGGACTCAAGTCTGCATTGGGATGAAGAGTAACAGTCTTCTGGGTCACCATTGTGCTCAAATTGACCGACACGGGTAGAAGACTTACTTCGTATAATGCAAGAAGCATTACAGCTACCAACATCTGATCGGATGCTGCTTCGATGGGGTCCACGAGCGCCGCACAAATGCCGTGAAGCGCACGAGAAAATGCCTGTCTGGCTGAGTTAACAAGCGTGGGCGCATTCTTTGAGTACGCTAGACCGGCAAGTCCGACAGCATTGATAAGGTTGGCCAAGTACCCAGGTTCTATTGCTCGTTTGTAAATGATGCCGTGACAATCGGGATGAGTAGGGGACCGTCCAGACTCAGGTACAACATAATGGTGAAAAAAGAAATGCAGAGCTTGGTCTTCCGGCGTAATCGCAAGTCTGAACCAAGGGTAGTGACTGGACTGATCTTGAGATGGGTGGACTTTGGCCTGTTGGTATAGTTTGGGTCTTACCAAGACATCTTGGTTGCCACTGGGGAGATTTGCGTGAGAAGCAAATGACACCTTGCCCAGAGTCTCGGTAGTTTGGTCTCGAAAGGTAACAGACTCCTCCACTCGATATCCGTCACATCTGGAACCGGCCCTGAGACATTGACGACATGCTGGTCTCGACAAGTCGCACTTGGCCCCGAAATTTGTTAGAACGCTAAAATGGCTCGGGATAGGACGGCTGGGATACTTACCTTTCTCCTCTTGATTCGGCATTCCGAGCACGCTTTGCTGGGCTTACCGCAATAGACCATGTTACTCCCTCCTTCATTTGTAAAACGGCATGATTTCTGGTTGAGGTCTTGGTAGTGTCGTAATTATGTGACGCCCGTAGGATTCGATGCTTTGTAATCTTCTATGCCAAACCTAGACTAGCCTTGTAACTCTGTCGAGCTGGTTACTGAATACGGAATAGCCAAGTCCGCCTGAAAGGTATCCGCAAGTCCACAACGTGCCATCTAACGTGATAGTTGAGGAAAACAGTCATTTCTATCTCCCATCTCAACCATTAAGGAGTAGGTAGCTCGTATGCTTACGTGGATGCCGTAGTAATTGTAATCGCCCCCATAGAACCCGGTCAATATCCACATCATCGAGGTGTATTCTTCTTTCGGCTAGGCGGGTCTATCTCGTGGTATAAGTCTGCTGAGACCAACTACTTAAACTATTCCAGTCCTCCTTTAATCATACCTCTTGAGAAAATTCTAACAAACTCACTTGAGACTCAGATTACTCATTGTTTCACCGCTTAATTTGCCCCAAAACATCAACTTTCACTTTCAAACCATGTCCCTGACTATTGCATTTGTCACTGGCGCAACTGGGACTCAGGGCGGTGCTACTGCTCGAGAGCTCCTAACCGCTGGCGTCAAAGTTCACGCACTTGTTCGAGACCCATCATCCAAGTCCGCCATTGACCTCCAGCGCCTCGGAGCGCAGTTGTTCCCCGGCAATTTCGATGACATATCTTCACTCAAGGCTGCGGTCAAAGGAGCCACTGCTGTATTTCTGAACGTATCACCAGCGTTGTCCGACACCAACCAGGAGATGGTTCATGCAAAAAACATCATCAACGCTGCTATCGACGCCGGAACAGTCACCAGCATAGTCTATTCCAGCGTCACCATGACAGGAAAGCACGAAGAGTTTCCAAACTGGGGACCTGACTACCCCATGGCGTGGTACTGGCTGAATAAAACCCAGATCGAGTCAATCGTGAGAGCATCTGGCATCAAACATTGGACGATTTTGCGGCCGGCTTTTCTCATGAACAACTATCACCAGCCGACAGCATCTTTCATGTTTCCCGAATTGGGTCAAAGGCGAGCATTCCTGTCTGCATACAAGCCCGAGACTGCGATGACGGTGATCGACCCCAACGATGTTGGCAAGTTTGCGGCGGCTGCGATTATTGAACCTCTGGCGTTCAACAAGCATGAGATAGACTTGGGAGTCGAGTCCCTTACACCTGCTGAAATTGTGCAGGAGCTAAGTCGAGTCAGTGGAGTGGAAATTGGGCTCGAGTTCTATGGTGAGCAAGAAGCGAAAGATCTTGCAGTTAGAAACCCCAAGATCCATGCCGAGTTGTGGGCGAATGAAGTTGGATATCAAGTCGACTTTAAGACATTGGAGAAATATCCGATCAGCCTAACTAAATTCTCGGACTATCTTGAGAAGCATAGAGATGAGGTCCTGCAAACGTTTGCTTGATCGTGCGCATATCAAAGAGTACATAGTTGTATTACTTGAAACTTAAAATGAACCGACTTTATGATTTACAAGGCCAAGGAGAGTAACACGAGATATGTTAACTTGTAAGAGTCTTACCACTATTGATCTAGAGAATATTAGGAATAACCGAGGAGAAAAAGTGTCGTTCGCGGGGAAGATCTCAGGTTAACTCGTGGCTACTGAGGGGAAATCCGGGGAACTCGGGGATCCCGAAAGCCCGTAACCCTTGTCTTTGATGCAACCATAAAGAGCAGCCCTGCCCCCACAAATCAAATCTTATCAGGGCTTTATCACTACCTCATTCCGTCATGCCTCCAACCAAAAGAAAAGCTACCAACGCCCTTGATCCAACCGAACGCAAAAGAGCACAGAATCGTATTTCGCAACAGTGTCTGCGCGAGAAAAACATCACATACATTCGTAACCTGGAGGAGACGATTGAGCTGCTGCAGAAAGTAGCTACTGGCTCAGATCCTCAAGACCGGTACTCTGTTCTTCTTGACGCGCATCTCAACTTAATAACCGAGAACCGGAAGCTGGAAGATGCTTTGCTGAGATTGCGTAAGAAGTTACTCAGTTTCGGTCAAGCTGCTACTGCCGCTGCTGGTGAGTCTCGCCCTGTGACTTTGCCTGTGCTTAACTGACACTGGTATTAGAGGATGAGGTCTTCGACTCTATATTTCGAAGGAGAGATGCTGAAAACCCGGAAGCGCAGCAATTTGCACCGAGGACGGAATCAGTCAATCACGAAACACCATCTGCTCTCAATCCCTCGATCGACAACCAGTCTTTTCAAGACATCCCGCAGCAGGCCAACCAGACAGATATATTCAAGGACGCGTCGTTTCTTTTAGATTTATCCATGGCGGGCCAAGAACACGAAACCTTGACCCCAAGCACAATGCAGCCTGTGGATACCTTTTTAGATCCAGCCATGTCGTCTCTATCACCAAGATCGCTTTTGTTTGTTCCAAACCAGCTTAGTATTACGTCAATGTCTATCTTTGGCTCTAGACTCCTTGGCGCCTGTCGTCGACATCTGGGTAATCTGAACGACTCTGGGAATCGTGCCGACATGGTCGATAAGATAATCAAGACTGCTGTGCGCTTCTCTATGCGCTGCGCAGGGCTGGAATCGTATGCCTATGGAGTGGTAAGACCAGTACTGAATCACCAACAATGACATCAAAACTAATGACAACAGAACGGGGCTAAATATATCGAAAGAGTCATCGGTTGGCGTCTCGGAATCGGTTCCAAGAATTCTGTCCCACTGCCATTCCGCCCTACACCCCTCCAGTCAAAGAACCCAACGCACTTCTGGGGAATTGACTTATTCAACTGGCCCGAAATCAGGGATCAGCTCGTCCTCGAGGCAGAATCGGCTGATTTCGACGAACTGCTCAGAGACCTAGTCTTACACTCGGTCATAGAACCTGCTAACCACAGCGTGGCGGTCAATGTTCTCGACATCTTCGAAAACCAAGTCCTGCGCCGCCGTCAACACCAAAAAGCCCCTCCAAAAAGCTACTTCACCGATCCATCATGGACGCTATTCCAGATCGGCCCCGAGGTTGGGGAATGGTACTCTTCTGAGCATGATATAGTCGAAGAAGCTATCTTTCAGGAACTAGATCGTCAAATAAACGCCGTGGCGCCAAGTCCAGATGATAATCCTCTGGAGGAGACTCGCGCAAACGATGTAGCCAAGTTTCTGGGTCTTGATGACTTTTGTGAGTGGAAATTGAGTAAAGAATTTGCGCGGAAATATCCAAAGTTGGATTGCTCGACAGGTAAGTGATGATTAGGGGATTTGCATATTGTGTAACTGACTTGTGGCTGCTTTAGCTGTTACGCAACGAGATCTTGCGCCCTCGGCGACGGTTTATTGCTGGTAACACGATGTGGCTTGTTCTGGTCAGAAGAATACGAGTCAGAAAAGACGTAGTCAGAATTATCACTGTCAGAAATATCCTAGTCAGTATAATGCGGCCAAGAGTTAGTGTGTCGCTTGAAGACACGCTTAAGCTAAATGGGAATGGGCTCGGGATAGTGTATCATTAGCATATTATTCTTTACTTTTAGTTAGGCATTGAGATTCCAGGAATGTATTACCAGTCAATCTTCCAAAGTCGATCATCATGGCCTGTTGTGCTGTTGGAGCCTACATCGTCTTTCGCTTTCTGAGTATACACGAGAAATTATGTACTCTTTATCCTGGCCAAAACCATGTCATGCGTAACCCCGCCCAACGACCAAAATCCATCAAAGGTGCACAGGTCAGCATCTTGACTCTAGATGGCCTTACGTGCGCATCATGTGTATCCGACGTTCAAGATATCATCGGGTCTATCCCTGGAGTCTTGAAAGCCACTGTTTCACTCGAATTACTTCGGGCCCAAGTAGAATTTAACAGTGATGTTGTGACAGAAGAGGAGATCATTGAGGCCATCCGCTCTTCTGGCTACGATGCTCATTCACTGCCTTCATCTGAATCTCAGAGCTGGGCTGATCTATTGTCTATGATTCAAGAACCCTCCCAGCGACACCATGTTAACTCATGCCAACGGGACTTTCTCGTGGCGACGACGGCTTCAGTCCTTTTCTTTGCATCACGCAGCATCAACGCCCTATGGACGACGCAAAACAATTACATGAACGTGATTGCGTATCTAGCTGTTGCCATGAGCCTAATAGCTGTATCACAGCTCCATGTTGAGGCTCTCCGCTCTGCATGGCACGGAAGAAGACCAAATATGGCAACGCTTGCATCACTGGGTATTATGCTGGCTCTTGTGCAAGCTGCGACTGATTCTTCACAGACTGGGATGAATAGATCTTATCACATGGACTCAAAGTCTCTGGAGGCCATTCCAATTCTGTCTACGAGTGTCCTCGGTGGCCGTTTGCTCAAAACCATTCTCTCCCAGTGGAACCGGGCCTTTGCATCCCCGCTCTCAAGTCTGGTACCGACTATGGCCATGGTTTGCAAAAAATTAGATGAACATATATCCATTCCTATCGATCTCTTGTCTCCTGGCGACACCGTTATTGTGAACCAGGGAGAGCACATACCTTGCGATGGAGTCGTCGAAAGCACAGAGTCAGCTCTAGTCACAGAGACTTGGATCAACGGCTCCTTGGAGCCCAGAGTAGTTGAGCATGGGGATGCTGTAAATGCAGGCGGTCAGGTACGACAAGAGTCACTCGTCTGTATTGCAACGGCTTGTGGGCGCTCAACTCGCCTAGGTCAACTACTCACGTCCGTCGTAACGGCGGAGCTGGCCAACTCAGAACCCCAGCTTCACCGTGCGACTTCGTGGTTTTCAAGTGCAGTTATCCTGCTTGCAACAAGCACACTAACTTTCTATCTTGTGTTCACGAAGGGTAGCTGGGCAGATGGGTTGGGTCGAGCTTCAGCGTTGTTACTAGCCGCTTGTCCGTGCTCACTGAGTTTGAGCATCCCAACTTGTAAACTGCTAGCTACAGGTATGTGAACCCGAAAGTCTCGAATGGGTTGCAGCTGACTCATGACCAGTGCGAGCATCAAAGCTTGGAGTCCGGTTGGTGACTAGTTATGCAAGACTACGAAGTGCCGCGTCTGCTCAAACCATTCTCTTTGACAAGACTGGTACTCTCACGCATGGTGACTTGAAAATCACGCATGCCAGATTCTCCGAGGAGTGGGGTTCATCACAGAAGCAAGACATATTGTGGAGGGCTGTGCAGGAAGTTGAAGCTGGGAACACCCATCCAGTTGCCCGAGCGCTCCTCCAAGAGAGTAGCTCAAGGCTAGGGGAGAAGCAAGAATGCTTACATAGCTTGATGGTGTCTGAATTCAAACACGAACTGGGTCGCGGCGCTCAAGCTGTTGTGACAGTTACTCACCCCGGGTCTGACTCCACCACTCGGAAGTTGGCAATCGGAAGCCGGGCATATATCGAGAGCTTAGGAGTTGGCGTCGATCTCAGTCTAATTCCCGTTCAGATGAGAACTAGAATTACAACGACTGTTGTGCTAGCTATCGATGGCAAGCAAACTGCCGTCTTTGTACTAGAAGACAAAGTTCGCTCTGATGCTCACCAAGTTATACGACAACTCAAAGACCTGGGCCTGACTATTGGGATGATTACGGGTGATAACGCAGCGTCAGCAACCTCTGTTGCTCGCGAAGTAGGCATTGATTCAGACATGGTATTTGCCAATGCCCTTCCAGAGGAAAAGTCTCGTATTTTAGCCCGATTTCTCCATCGCGGGCCGGCCATATATGTGGGTGACAACTACAACGATATTTTATGCTTTGCGTCTGCGTCGTTTAGTATATGTGTCGCTGGCTCGGATATGCAGTCTGTTGAAGATGACTGTGCTGACGCGATGCTGATGGCTTCGGAGACTTCTCCACTGAGTCGAATTTTGTTGACGATATGCTTGTCACGGCGTATGAGCAGTATTGTGACACAGAACCATAGTTGGGCTGTTATTTACAATATCTTATCTGTGGCCTGGGTGCTAGGTATAGTCGGATCAGGACCGCCTTCTCCGTAAGCTATACCCACTTCGATCATGAGCAACGGTGACTGACGTATCTCACAGAGTTTGGTCTAGTATAGGAATGGGGCTTAGTAGTGTTGTTGTGCTATGGAACAGCTCAAGGGTGAATGAGGGACGACTTGCTTGAGATACCCGAGTGGGACAAGCTGAGCCTTAGTGAACGCACTAGGTAAGGCATACAATAGTGAAGAATTAGATAGCAAGACAAGTGAACTTTAACACACCTATCCTAAGTCGAGCAGGTTTAGATACATTGGAAAATCAAAGAATTAAGTCTTGCAAATATTTTGTCAACCTCATGGCATGAAGCACTATCTCATGTCTTTACGTGAACCCATTGCATCATAGGGGGAGACGTTGTAAACCGTAACAAAGTTCTCTGTGCTGGTTCAAGATCTCAGCCACGAACTTCAACTGTAGATAGCACATTATAACGCTTCCTTGACGGCAAAATCTACATCATATAGATTGTATTTATCAATGAGCTATCTTAGGAAGGGATATCTGTTTACGCAGTTTGTTTGAACGGATCATGAGGTTTCAAGTCCGTAAAAGCCGGAGCCGCCGCATCTTGGAGAAGAACACGAACCCAGCCCGGCAACACACGAACCCAAGGTGACATTCCCGCCGCAGCCGGAACAATAATATTCTGACCTCTTCCGCTCAAAAGAATGCCACAGATCTTGTCCGCCAGATACTCAGTCGTCATGGTAGACATCCCAGGAACAGACTTGACGCCCGTGAACATCTGAGTCTGTACATGACTCGGCGAGACACACGAGAGACGGACCGCGGTGGCCTTGTGAACATGCTTGATCTCGGTATGCAACCCTTCATAAATAGCGATAGCTGCTGATTTGCTAGCTGCGTAGTCGGTGATGCCGACGGTGGCTAAATATCCTGTTTGCGAGGCAACGATCAGAAGATGCCCGTGGTTGCGGGATACCATGGCGGGGAGAAAGGTCTTGACGGTCCAGATGAGACCTAGAGTATTGACTCCAATTGTACTACATATCGGGTTAGTCAACTTCCTTGGCTGGATATGGCTGTGTACTAACAGGTCGACATCTTGTTTGGTGGCCTTCAATAGAGGCTTTCCACGACAGACACCAGCATTCGCTACAACTACTGTAGGTTCGCCGACCTCGCTAATGGAGCAAGTTAGCGAGTATCATCATACGCTCATATGGTGTACCCTACCGCCTAATCATTCCGGCTACCTCTTGTAGTTGCTCATAGTTCGTAAGGTCACATTTATAATAGTAAACATGCGATGCTGTAAGTGGTGAGCGCCCGACAGGTCTTTCAGAAGGAAGGATAACTCACGAGCCTTGTAGGTCAAAGCAAGTACATCAAGAACAACAACACGAATACCCTTGCTGGCCAACTGCTGTACAGTCTCACCTCCAATGCCGCCTGATCCACCAGTTACCAACACAATCTCCTTGTTCCAATCGAAGTAGGCTTTCGTGCCGTGATTCAGAGCCCTGCTGACTAGAATTTTGTTTGCCAGGTAGCCGAGGCCTAGTACAGATGCTAATGAAACGGGTATAGTGAGTGGAGATGTTGACAGTCCACCAAGTAATGGCTGTGAGAGCTCATGAGCTTCTGAGATAAGAGATGAAACGTAGTTGGCAGCGTTGAGAGGAATCATTGTGCCTGAGCTAGTGTTTTCTTCAGGGTAGTGGAACACAGTATAGAGAAGATAAATAAAATACCAACGGTGCCCAGTGAGGCGGATTGACGGATCGGAGGCGATCCTTGAGTAGTAACTGTACTACGGTGACACATTTGCACGTGAAGAATTCGGCAGGTGATCGAGTGAGCGTTTATGCACAAGCTGTCACCGGAACAAGTAATGTCACGTATACATGACACAAAAAATAAATAAAAGTACAGTCAGAAAAGAATGAGAGGCATAATTACAAGAAGATCTTTGGCTGGGGAAGTTCCTGCATCGGGTGTTAGCGCTGGATCCCGGAAAGGCACTAATGTCAAATTAGGAAAGGAATTCGTAAACTCCGACACACGTCCTGTTTGACAACACAGTTATGATGACTAACCCAAATGGTTAATGGCAGGGTTAGAGATTGCAGTATTGAGTAGTAGAGAGGATTATCGTTGAGGCGCAGGTATTTCTTGTTCAAAGGTAGACAAAGAAATCGCTTACTGGCATGCTTTATCCGAACAGTATGCTGTTCTAGCGGTGGGCGAGGAAAGGATGACTCTGTTCTCATTATGCATCCATGATGGCCTGTGTCCTCTGTTCTAAATTTGCAAAAATAGTCCACGAACACTCTGAGGGTTCTTCACAGCAACGCCAATCGCAGAAGCGACCAAGACCCCAAATCCTGCCCAAACCCATGATCGACTACCTCCGACCACCTGATCCTCCATCGTCTCTCCTCGTCGGAACCCCAAGTTGTTCTTGACGACAAAGTTACTCATGTTTTTCATGTCAAAAGGAGGATATCGAAATGCCATAAGCCTATCCATCCAAGTCGGCATTTCCAAGATGGTCCTCTGGTGCGTAAAGGCCATAAAACCGTATTTGCCGTGATAATAGCCTTGGCCTGAATCACCTACACCGCCGAAGGGAGCACCTGGTACACCATAGTGCATTAAAACATCGTTGATGGTCACGCCGCCTGAGATGGTATTTTGCAGAACTGCGTACAGTGTGTCAGTAGAGATTGGGTCGCGTAGTGGGCAAGAGCTTTACCGTAATCGATCTCTGAGCGATCCGAACTGAAGATATAGATCGCGAGAGGGTGAGGACCACTGTTGCGCGTTAGAGACAGTGGATTCGCTTTGGTCATGACTGTTGACTCACCTATTGGTCTGATGAACCGCATCCTTGTACGTCGCTTTGATAACTGGACAAATAGGACCGAACAGCTCCTCACTGAGAAGCGAGTCTTTCGAGAAGATTAGACAGAAACTGCACCGAGAGAGTCAAGACACTTACCATCTATGCCCACCTCGGTAACAACAGTCGGACTAAGCATATTGTACCCTTTCTTTCCAGAAGCTTGAAACACTTCCCCCGAGGTCTCCCCCAATAAACCCGACAAGCGGTCAAAGTTCCGCTTATTGACGATCTTGCACATATGACTCGACTCCCCACCGGAGAATTGCTGTGTCCAATGCTGCAGCCTCTTCACAAAAGCGTCATGAACCTCTGGATCCACGAAAACGTGATTAACCGAGAGGCAAATCTGTCCTGCGTTGAGAAACTTGGCGTATGCGATACGCTTAGCCGCAAGATCAATGTCAGCTTGAGCAGTGACTATCGCTGGTCCCTGACCACCAAGCTCCAAGACCGTCGGGGTGAGGTCCTTCGCTGCAGCTGCAGCAACATATTTTGCAACCTTTGTAGAGCCAGTGAAAAAGATGTGATTGAACTTAAGCTCAAGCAGTTTCGTTGTTTCTTGCGGTCCTCCTGTGACGAGCCTAATCGCTTCTGGGTCGAGGTACCGGTTTACAAGATCTTGCATGAGGTTCTGAGAAGCAATCGATAGCTCAGATGGTTTAACGACGACACAGCAACCGGCAGTTATAGCAGCGATAACAGGCTGCAACGTAAGAAGGAAGGGAAAATTCCATGCGCCGATGACTAAAACGACACCAAGCGGTTCTTTTCGAATGCGCGCCTTTCCCAGTGTTCCCATGAGGAATCCAGCTGAAGCAACTGGCTCATCAGCTGCCCATTCCTCAACATGGTTGAGATGTTCGAGGATATCGGTTTTCAAGCCGTGCAGATCTGACGTGAGGGCTTCGAACTCGTGACGTCCGAGATCAGCTGCCAGTGCTTCGGTGATAGCCTTTTCATTGTCGACGAGCATCCACCACATTTGCTTGAGCTGCCATTTCCGCCATTTGATGCTTTTGGTCTTTCCGGTGGCGAAAGTTTTGAATAGTTGGGAATGACATTGAAGACATTCTGCTTCGGAGGTGTAGGGCCGTGGAGATGTGATTTCTTTGGACATTGGAGCGTTTGGCGAGTGTTGTACGCAGAAACTAACTAGGTAGGAATAGCGAACAAGAACTTGGATTTCGAGGAACAGATAGTTTGAAAGGAAATTCGTCTATGTTCGACAAAGCATCTTGGCTGTGTTGTCCTGTCATAGAATTCTGACAAACTCCCCACATACACCATTTAGCTTGGGCATAGTCAGAAATAGATGACCAGATCGCCCACGATCACAACCCCGCATAGTCTGGGGTAATCGGGTACTACCCCGGATTGATGGATATGAAAGGCATATTGAACAGACGAATCTCGCCAGACTGCAACTTTCCTTTGTCCTGTATTTGCACAAGACACTCTCTTACCATCACCGTCATCATGGGTCTATCAAGGTCAAGTGCCCAACACGGACATGCCTATGGGACGTCAGGTGGGCAGTAGATAATCCGCGTGAAAAAGAGTTGAAGTTGCTAACGCGCGCAGGACCATATGCGAAGGATCTTATCCCGCCAAACGTTGGCTCCGGCCCTCATCGCAAGAACGTCCAAGCTCGTACACTCGGCGTCTGGATAGCCTTTGTTCTCGTTAGCCTCGGCATATTTTTCCAGAGCTATGTTGATCTTGGACCGAAATACAGAGCTGCAGCTCTTGGGCTGATATTCCCTGGAGCTGGATATCTTGCGAGCGCCAATGTAGTTGGTGGAATATTGTTCGCGTTGACTTGGGCTAGCATTCCTCTCGCTCTCTTTGCAGTAAGTTGACCCCATGTCCGTATTCAATTAATTTGATACAAAATATTTCTGACTAGAAACAATAGTGGTTCGGTGCTGGAGCAATCATATTCCCTCTCCTCGTCTGGAGCTTGTCTATCCTGGGAGCCTACTTCACTACCGGAGATGCCATCTGGGAGAACTCAGGTTATTGGGCTCCTGGCATTCTCTTTACAGGTTTTCTTTATGCCAATGTCTCGTCGCGGGCTGAAAGGAATCGGGGCTATAAGAAAAGAACGGCGAGGAACGAGTTCATTCTGCGCCAGGCTGCCGAGACAGATAGACTCGTCGCCGCAGCTTCCAAGAGAGAAGCAGATGAAGAGCTAAGCATTGAGAGTCTCAGGAAGCTGCAATTCCTGTTTGATCAAGCTTTTCAAAGTCTCGATGACTGGTCAGGCTTTACTATCGTCGATCAGTATCAGACCGCAGCTCTTCGGTACCAGATCTACCAGATGATGTTTGTGCTTGGCCTTTACCAATCCACCTATGCCCCAAATGCCCACGGCTACGTCAACGAAGCTTTCCAAAGAGTCATTGACCGATCTTTGACTCAGAAAGTTCTCAATTTCTGGAAGTGGGAGCGCTTGACCGGTAAAGTCTCGCTAGACTGGGATCCAGTTAAGAAAGACAATATCATGGTTACGGGATTCCTACTGCAGGGAATCATGCTTTACACCGCCAATACAGGTGATATGAGATATACAAAACCTGGAAGCCTGGTCTTTAACATTGACGACAATAATTCCTACAGATACAGCCTGCATGACCTTCAAGAAACACTCGTGCGACAATGGTCTGCTAGTCCTTACTGCCTCATATCGTGTGAGCCAAATTGGATCTACGTCATGTGTAATTTGCAAGGTATGACGGGCGCAGTCCTCTACGATCGAGTCTTTGGAACAAAGTCAACTGAGGTACTACTACCAATATTCGAGGAGTCGCTGAACACCAACTTTACGGAGACTAGCGGTAGTGTCTTGACTATAAGGTCCGAGCTGACAGGTTTCACTATTCCCGGTCTATGCGGTGCAGCCGGAGACTTGGCTGCCATCATGATGGGATGCGGTCCGTTGAGGAACTTCTCCCGACGTCTTTGGGCCATCATTCGGAATGAGACAGTTCAGTTTGATACCAAGACAAAAGAGGTCTCACTGACTGGACTGGTGGGAGCAGACAAGATTGATGCGGGTAATTATCGCTCAAATGAGTATGCTATGTATACTCAATTGGCCATTGCTGCAGGAGAATATGGAGATGAAGAGTTGAAAGAGGCTTGCGTGAAGAAATTTGAGCAAGCATGGGGCGTAAAGACAGCACCGACGGGGTCTCAGTATCTAGACCTTGAACAAGCGTCGTGTTTGATGAATCAAGCGGCTTTGACAGCTGCTATCATCAGGCCCGGTGCATATCATCGGATGATCCAGAAGGTATACATCATATCATAACTATTGATCAAATGGCATCATCTAACAACACTCCTAGGGTCCGTCTGAAAGGGCTTTGAGAGGTCCCATTCTTTCAGAAGTGCCGTATCCTGGCGTTCTTATCGCCAAAGCACGATCTCATACCTCTGATGACTTGGAATTGGTTCTATATCCGTCAGCTGATGCCGGCGTCTTTGAACTTGGAATTTCTCGTCTTTCTCCGGGTCAGACATACAGTTATCTTGATAGCTCAGTGAAAGCGGACAGGAATGGGGTTATCAGGATATCGGTTCTTATCGAGGGTAGGACTCAAATTCATATTTGTCCAGCTTCAGACGAATAGTAGGCTTAGTTCAGAATTTCATTTATTTTGACAACGTCTTGAGGTGACTTTGTGGCTTGGACTATTACCTACAACCAAAGCTCGAAGAGAAGCGACTTCTCATGTCGTCTTCAGGCGTCCCGCCTCTGGGCTGAATGTGATTCTGCCCTACTGACCCCACCTGAATGCATTTGGGTCGCCATTGGGCGCCAAGGCTTTCTGGGCTTTCGTACCCGCGAGCATACAGAGCCCTAGCGGTTGCTTATCCTATCAGATCACATTGCCTGACCATGAGAGGGCTCTCTCTCTCTTTTTTTCCCTTTCTCTGCTTCGCAAATATTGTATTTTATTTCCAGCCACTGCTTTTCCTTATCGCTTCAAACTGGCCCCGCAGCGCTTTCGCAATCCCCGCCATTCACAAGAACAACTTCTTCTAGCATTCCATACTGACTCAGTACAAAATGAGTAAGCAGCCGAAGAAAGCTTTTATCCAACCAGATGATATCACTGTCGCCATTTTCTGCGCCCTTCCAAAGGAAGCCGTCGCCGTCAGACTCGTCTTTGATGAGCGGTTCGACTGTGATTTTACCCCAACTGGTCAACAATTGTATGTCTATTCTTACGGTCGCATCGGCGACCATAACATCGTGCTCACTGTGCCTCATCAGATGGGGACAGTGAAAGCATCACAATGTGCTGCCGTTGTGGCCCAGCAATTCCCGAATATTCGGTTCGCTTTATTGATTGGAATCGGAGGCGGCATTCCCAGTGCCGATGTCGACATCAGGCTGGGGGATGTTGCTGTAAGCATCCCCCAAGATAGCCACCCTGGTGTGATCGAGTATGACTATGGAAAGTACAACCAGTACGGGCAGTTCGTCTTGAAAGGCTCACTGGATAAGCCAGCACCCATCTTGCTGAGTGCAGATATGTCATTGCAGATGGATGAGATGGAGGACGAATTTCCCATAGATGAGATGCTCAAGCGCATATCCCGAAAGCCTCTGTTCTTTAGACCTAGTCGCGATATTCTTTTCGCTGACAGCTTTCATCATATTGGTGGAAAGGACTGCAGTGGCTGTGACAGTTCCAGTCAAAAGCAGGTTGTTGATCGTAGGCAGCGCGACAGAGATGTTATCATTCATCGAGGTCTTATACTTTCAGGAGGAGGCGTAATAAAGAATCCGGAGGATCGGGACCGCTTACGGCGTGGCAATGGGCAAGCGATCTGTTATGAGATGGAGGCAGCGGGCATCATGGACCAGATACCCTGCCTCGTGATTCGGGGAATATGCGATTATGCAGATACGCACAAGAACGATGAGTGGCATTACTATGCTGCGGCTGCCGCCGCCGCATATGGTGGGGCTATTCTCATGAAAGTGCGTGGCGAGCAAGTGCGTCAAACTTCGAGTATGAGGGAGATGATGGATGGAGTGAAAAGAATACAGGTCAGGATTGATGAGACTCAACAAGGTACCGAGCATACTTTCCTTACTATGATACATGTACCTTTCTACTTCGCAGCCAGGTATTAACTAGACTACAGGATCATATCGACAAGAAATATTGAACTGGATTGGTCAACCTGACTGGCGCCATGCCCAGCACGAACATTTCGCAAAGCATGAACCCGGAACTGGTCAGTGGTTCCTCGACCACCCCGGCTTCGAGAAATGGGTGAACGGTGACAAACAGATTCTGTTATGCCAAGGTGATCCAGGAGCAGGGAAGACAGTCATGGCATCTGTGATGATCAACCACTTGAAGTCGAGGGTTACCTTAAAGGATGATGGGCACAAGATAGCCTCCGCCATTATTTTCTTCTATTTCAACTCGGGAGAGAGAGAACAACAGCGTCCTCATCACGTCATGTGGAATCTCCTGAGGCAGTTGGTCGAGAACCTTCCGGACCCTGTGCCTCATGGGGTCGCGGACTTGTTCGAAAGATACAAAGCGGATGGTTCAGCCTCATTGAAGATCGAAGATATCATGGAGGCCGTTTATGATGCGGCCGCTAGTATAACCAAGCTGTTTATCGTGATAGATGCTATCGATGAGGGTGAAGAGGCTGATTTGAAGGAACTCTTGCCTAGGCTTTTCGAACTACAGAACCGGGCCAACACATGCATCGCCGCAACTTCACGTTACCTGGGCTGGATTCAAGACATACTTCAGCGTTGTGGTCCGACGTACGCATCACTACGAATTGAAGCAGCCAATGAAGACGTCGAGCGATATCTTGATGAGCGCCTTAAAAACCATGAGGTAATTCAAGCCTGCGAGTCAATGGCACAAAGATCCAGCTTGGTAAAAGAAGTACAAGATGGAATAAAAGTTGCTGCTCAGGCAATGTAGGTTTCAACATCTGATATCCATTATATGTTGACTGACATAGCTCCAGATTCCTTCTTGTCCGATTCCACATGGAGGAAGTAAATCACCAGATATCAGAAAATGGGATAAAGGCCACCGTAAAGGGCCTCCCCGACGTGTCAAATGCATATGAAGAGATTTATGGAAAGACCATCGACCGAATCCGTGGCCAGTCTTCAGAGTCTCGCTTACTGGCAAGCAAGACACTCAAATGGGTTGTCTGTGCGCGAGAACGGCTCACCATCGCTGAGCTACGTGAAGCAGTTGCTGTCAATGCCGACTCCTCATATTTTGACAGAAGGGACGAAAGCCCTATCAAACTTATCATCAGCGCGTGCAAAGGTCTCGTGACAGTTGAGGATAATAAGACCGTCAGGCTACTTCACCACACGACCCGCGAGTACTTCGACCACAACTTTGAACGCCTCATACATCTAGACGGTCCGGAGCTCTCAAAGGGAGTACAAGATTCTGAGGCTACTGAGAAGTCACCGACATCCGCTAAGAACTCTGTACATATGTATCTTGCCCTGATTTGCATCACTTACATTTCTTTTGAGACTTTCGAGACAGGTCCCTGTCGAAGTGTGTCCAGCTTAGAGAACCGGCTTGAATCAAACAGGCTCTACAGATACGCTGCTTCCCACTGGCTGTATCATCTGGACTGTGCGAAGGGTGAGATGTTAAGAGACCGCAACAGACAATGCGTGATCAAGTTCCTCCACAGTTTACCAAAACTTCAAGCATCAGGGGAAGCCCTGTTCCATGGCCACCGTGGGAAAGCACGATGGCTCCCGGAAGGCAATTTTACGTGCGTACATTTGGCCGCGTTCTCGGGTTCCGACCATATGGTCAGCTTTCTGTTTCATAACGAGGGCTATCCAATAGACCAGGAGGACAGTCACAAAAGGACCCCACTTTCATACGCTGCGGAAATGGGTCACTACAGTACAGTACAGCTTTTGATTGAATGTGGCGCCATGGTCAACACGAGTGACTGGCTGAAAAGAACACCGCTGTACCACGCAGTGGCTAAGGAACAGTTGGAAATTGCAGAGCAATTACTTGCCATTGACGCCGCCATCGAAGGGGATCCCCAATGTGAGAAGACCCCCCTATTGGTAGCTGTTTCCTCTGGATGTACAGACATCGTGCAGCTATTAACAGCGAGAGGGGCTGATGTCAACAGACGTGGACCCTTTGGTGAGACGCCCTTGACATTAGCCATTGAAATGGGCTGCCTCGATGTAGCAAGAATTCTGATCAACCATGGTGCCTCTGTTACAAACGAATACCATGAGGCTCTGCTTATCGTTGCTGCGAAAAGGGGCTACAAAGATATTTTCCGACTACTATTCGAGACCAAAACCCCTGTGGCAGATAACGAGAATGCAAACTCTCCATCCTTCGAAACTTCGATAAGAGATGATTTGGATATTTGCCGGCTGCTAGTCGACGTTAAAGCTCTTTTAAAAGCCAATCAGAATATGAACCTTCAATTCTATGAAGCCGTGAAGAGGGGAAATTTGGATATTTGCAAGTCCCTAATTGAAAATGGAGCTGGAGTGGAAGGCTTTGATGAAGGAAAGTGTCCACTAGCCGAAAATGCAGCCAGAGGAAACCTAGAAACCTGTCGTTATCTACTGGCAAACAAAGCCCCTGTAGATGGTTGCCCAGACCAAGACAGCCCACTGGCGAGAGCTGCCAGAACAGGCCGTCTGATGGTTTGTCAGTTTCTCCTAGACAATGGAGCTCGGGTGGATGGTAAACAAGGAACTAGTGCTCCGTTGTCCGAAGCTTCAATAGAAGGGCACTTACGTATCGCACGACTCTTGCGAGCCCGTGGCGCTGACCAGAGAAAGATATATACATTTGCTCGCAACTTCTGGTCTTCAATACCACTGCCGCCTAGCCCGACTATTACTCTGGGGTCCGATTCGGAGGTGTGCGAGAATGAGCCTGCGGAGGATAAAGACAAAACTATAGGTCTTTTGTAATTTGTATTTATAGCTTCTTATA
>JABSTN010000371.1:0-53230 GCA_013759125.1 Fusarium sp. NRRL 53293 | reverse complement strand
CATGAAATTGGGTAGCGCCTGTAGGGTCATTTGGGATGATTCTGAAAAGCCCGATTAGTCGGATAGCAAATAAAGATCTAGCCTGTTACTAAATAGCATTATTAGTCAAATGAACGTAGTGGCTTTGCCTAGCGTAGACCCACAGGCGCTACCCAATTTCATGAGTTTGTACGGTATGTTTTAATCCAGGCTGAAGTAACCACACCTTGTAATCAATACTCCGCTGTCGCTTGGCAGAGTGTGCTAAGCTGAATCAGGCAAAAAGCTATCCCAGTTAGGTTATTGCTACGTAGGAAACTGGTCTTACAACGTATGTGTACTTGAGTTTGCACTCAAACTTATTGGTCCCCCTTGTACTTGCAGCTGCAATGCAACGGTTGCTTCTAAGGCTTATCGGAAAAGCGAACTCTTGAATAGTTGTATACAGCCAGTTGGATATTTTAAGGGTTGGCTTACGTCTCCCTGGCTTGGTGGCTCTTCTTATTCCATCTAATATTCGTATAATCGCTAAAAGAAAAAAGAAACAAAAGATTATGTCGTTCCCGAATTTCGAACAAAGACCTGGCTCCAGGTAAGTATCAAATCTCCTCGCTGTCCCAACGTCTAGCAACTCATGTTAATTTGAGGAGCGGGAGCGGTGAGGAAGAGTGGATTCATATTACAGATCTTCGGGAGCGAAAACGTGTTCAAAATCGAGTTTCACAGAGGAATTACCGTAAGTGTCTGACACTGGAGTTTATGAAACATTATCCATCAATGAAGAACTAATCAACAGCTGCATAGGTAGAAGATTAAAGGCCAAGATCCAAACACTGGAGAGAGAGAGAAATGCCTCGCGAGCTATGCTTGGCCTCAATCAAGAGGTTCGTTTACTAGCTGCACGTGCCCACTTATGATTCATTTTCTTACACCCAACTGCAGGCTCTTGATCCGACATTCGAACGTTTACATGGCTGCCATGTCTTTTCAACAGAGCAGGACATCGAACAGCATAATGAGACGCAGCCTATCAATGGAAAGCCAGCATCTACAACCAATTCTCAGCCAGGACCTTCATTTGACTCAGCGGATAGACTTATTGATAGCTTGATGCAAGTGACAGCGAGATGGGCAGAGCCTCCCGTGGAAAACCCGGACTCGGACGATTTCAATGACACTGACTTTCAAGGTGAGGATCCGAAGCTACTTCAACTCGCGAGTCTTGCGTGTCTGACAAGTCATAGGAATGATTGGATTCGGCGGAACAACTGCTGGCAGCGCAAGTGGGGGTAGCGTATCTTCCTTGCCATCTCTTTTGATGTCCAATCCATCAACAGTGCCACCTGACACAAATCTTACGGACGAAAGGCGTCAGTCTCTCACGCAACTTACAGGGCCTCTGGTCGACGCAGCATCACAAGGTTCTAGTCAAGTATACCGTCCCGCTTCCAACACTGGGAGTTGGCCAAGTAATGAGATATCAGGAACGAACGCCTTGCATGCCAACACGAATGACACAGATCTCCCTTTTCCACAAACGAGCTCTTTGTCATCATCACAACACTTGACGAGTCTGGCCCCAGTATCAGATTCAGAATCATTAGCAGCCGACCGGCTATCAACAGCATCCCCCGAAGTAATCTTTACACGAATTTTGCTCCTGATAAAAAAAGCAGGCTTTGAGGACATGGACGCTAGTAAGTCGTGTTCTACAGTTCATACTTGAGCGTTCCTGTACTGACAGGCTTTACCTCGTGTTTAGTGGTCCAGGCTTATTATACAGCAAAGTTCCGCTATGACTCTGTTGTACATTGGGCTCAGAAACGGAGTCGTAGAAAGAGACTCGGTCCTCTTCTCACTATCCTCAGCCATGAGTCGACGAAATGGCCTGTAG
The DNA here is from genome assembly GCA_013759125.1 of Fusarium sp. NRRL 53293. Lineage (NCBI taxonomy): Eukaryota > Fungi > Ascomycota > Sordariomycetes > Hypocreales > Nectriaceae > Fusarium > Fusarium sp. NRRL 53293. The sequence goes on along the minus strand of JABSTN010000371.1, from coordinate 51,357 downwards.
AACAAGCAGCGCATTACCAGGATGCTATTCTCAGAATAGCAGATGGTTTGTGCGGGATGAACCTCAATTCTCACGCTACTCGGTCAGATGAATCGCCAGGTTTCTAAATGGCTGGCAATGCTAAGTTCAGGGCATTTGGCGTATAGCAGCGCCTTGAGTTCTCCGTAGTTATTATATACAACATGACAGGGAGCTCTGTATCTTAAATAAGAGCACAGTCACCTTGAGCAAACAAAAACTACATTTTATTTCCATTTTATTTCGTAGGATACTTAAGTATCGTTACAAATTCTACTGACTCGCCGCCTTCCTCCACTTACCTTGTTACGCCAAGGTTAAATCGCGCGACAACGTCATCCTAACGATGTCAGCCTCGCGATCACTCCGTCAGCCGGCGCCGCCGAGATAGCCCTCACAACCTCCAACTTCTTGTCAGGGTTCTCCAGCTCCATCCGAAACCTAGACACCAGAACTGCCACCAGGCACAGAAGCTCGGACCTAGCAAAGCCTTTACCTATGCACCCTCTAGACCCGGCTAAGAAGGTGAGGTTAGCGTAGTTGCTATCCGCCCCGCCACTGTTTGCTCGTCCCCTGGCTAGCCAGCGTTCAGGCCGGAACTCGGCAGCATCGGCACCCCAGTGAGTCTCTTCGAGGTTCGTCACGCCAGCTAGGATCAATAGCGTTGTGCCTTTGGGGATAAAGGTCCCAGCAAGCGATGTGTCGACTCCTGCCTCTCGTACCGTTGAAGGGACAGGTGGGTAGAAACGCAGAACTTCGTTACAAAATGCGTTGAGATAGGGGAGGGAGTCGATGGCTTGGGCATTGATAGTTTGACCCGACTGTGAGATTAGTTGACTTCGTACCTCGTCGCGCAATCTGGCCTGAGCTTCTGGATGTATGCACAGGGCATATACTGCCCACTGTAGCGACGCTGCGGTGGTCTCATGGCCAGCTACGAGAAAGGTGATGATTTGGTCCACCATGTTTTTCTCTGAGAACATGCCACTTGACATGAGAAGCGATGCAATGTCTTTATGGTCATGATCGCCCTTGATCAGCCGTACCTTTGTGTCTTGAACGATCTTTCGAGCATATCGTCGGATGTAATTGGCGGCTCGTTTGGAATCGCGGTTCCATTTCGTAGGGAGTCGGAAGAACATCTTGAAGCCAAAAGTAAGCAAGCTCAGTAGAATGAGTAGTCTAGTTCACATGTTTGGCTTCATGTTCAGCTTTTTATAAACCAGGTGAAATTCTGTGTTGGGATTCTGGACCGAGTTGAAGTCACGCCCCATGACGGCGAGGCCGATGATATCCAATGTTGCCCGCCCTGCCCAGTCACTCACTTGGATAGTGACTTGCTTTGAGCCATGTTGTCTTTGATCCTCAATGGCATTCGCCATCTCGACTGATTTGGACCAAAAGATAGGGTAGAGGTCTTTGATATGGCGGAATGTCAAGGCAGGTAATAGACCTCGACGTTGCATCTGGTCATTGTATGGTTAATACTATTTCCAGTCCAATCTATCCCATCTTCTGGCTTACCTTGTGTTCGTCTCCTTCTGCTAGAAGCACCCCATTCCCGGTAAATCGTTCAAGTTTGACTCTCAGCGATTCTGACTTGGGAAAGTCATAAACCTTGGGACCCATCATCTCGCTCAGTGCTTGTGAGCCCACAACTATGACCCTCTGAATATTTCCAGCCATATAATATCTGATAAGTCCCTTGTTTGGGATTTTTTTTGCCCATCTGCGTGCTTGATCGTAGTCTAAGCCCATCGACCTTGAATTGCCTTTTAGCCATGATCTCCCCTATTGAGACCATTACAGTTAGGTATTGAATTTATATCTTCTTCTAGCGATCGGCTTACCTTTGGTGTTGGAATATGCCGGATTGGAGAAAAGTAAACAGGATATAGAGTACATAGGTACAGAACTCTGAAGATAATAGGTAATGTCAAAGATGCAACAATCGTCCACAAATACGATTGGATGATTGAATAGCGGGGCGCGAATAGCACGACCGAGACTCCGGTTAACATGGGTATGATTGACCATGATAACGACATCGAGGAAAATAGTCATTCGTTTCAAAAGGACGTTTATGGTTCTTCACTGCGCGAGATTGCTTCTGGACAGGAGAAATAATAGTCAATATGCACTTTGCATCATGACTCTCCCCAATCTCTTCTGCTACTACTTTGGCTTACATGATCGAGCCAGGCATGATGCGCTTACGGAAAGGAACGTATGGACGGAACTTCTGGTATCGCTGGACCGGGGTGTTGAGCCAACATGTCCCGACTCCCGTGTTTAGAGAGTGAGACGGGCTGAGCCTGACTACAGCCTGAGTAAGCTCACTTCCAATTTTGGATTGCACGCGCCTTGCATATTGCGGCATATTCTTCCACGGCTTAGGTGTGCCTAACATCCCTCATAATGCAGGCTTACACTTACGCCCTTAAGCTGCAAATCATAATGGCCGTGGCATTAGTTATGTAAGCATGCATCCTTTATTGCCTTGTTATAGGGTGTTCTTACTGAGTATACCCACATAGTCTAGACACAAATAATTCGGTCTTCATTCATGTACTTAAACACTCATCTCGACGGGAGTTATAGAGTGAAGAGTAACAACAAGTGCCCACCAAGATAGGTGCTCATTTAGCTTGTTTCAGTGATAATTATTTTTACCACTTTTTTAGTCTCTGCGGGACGAAAGATGGCGACCGTTCAGGAGATGCCACCTCCAGCGCCAATTGTCACTCTTAGAGAACAAGTTGAACTTGGCCTAGCCACAGCACAGAGTCATCAGCCCCGGACACCTGAGATCCAAAGCCCGACTTGGCCGAAGTAACATCCTCGACCGCTCCCTTGACCAAATTTCCTATATTTGAGCCCAGACAAACGACTAGCCGTAAGGATGCCTTCGAACTTTCTTACATCAGGGCGAAAGCTCTCAATGCACACTATGGTAAGTATTGGCGTATCAATGTAAGCATTAGGAAATTATCATTTAACCTCATATTAGGACTCACAATTGATGACATTGTAAATCTCTCACCCAAATTCTTTGATATGGATAGAGATGATACGATTATTCGAGATATCGACGCTCATGCCCTGCTGTCAATACAACACAACTTAGTGGCGGGCACTCTGGCTCCATATGCCAAAGAGTCGACAAAGATTCAGGGACTGCTAGACGACGTATTGAAATTCAAGGTCTCGTGAGTCTCTACCTTAGCAATCTGTATACCGCTTCCGACAGATCACTAACAGATATCAGAGCGCGCTTTATGCTAACAGAGATCGGACACGGTCTTGATGCCAAGAACTTGGAGACAAAAGTTATACTGCAGTCCGATGGCAGTTTTGTTCTCCATACGCCCAGACTCAAGGCTTCTAAGTAGGAACATCTGTTTCTCGTCATACTTGCCAAGTGATTAACTAATGTCATGTACCAGATTCGTTCCCCCATCTATGCCCGTGGCTGGTATTCCACACATTGCCGTGGTCATGGCAAAACTCATAGTGCACGGCGAAGACTTTGGTCTCCGCCCTGTCGTGGTGGCTCTCAGTGACGGGAAGCAAATGTGCAAGGGTGTAACGTCACGGTATGACCTTCCCATCGTCCACGATCGACTCTTGTGCTAACATAGGAGTTTAGTCTGTTGCCTTACATGAGCGGAATTCAAGCCCCATACGCCATCACTTCCTTCAACAACGTCACTTTATCGGGGAACGATCTTGTTTATGTGCTTGTAGTGGTCAAGGTATGCCTGCCTCTCACTGTTGGGTGCCAGCACGGGCCGCAGCGAATGTTGGTACTTATGGTATTTCCACCAAAGGCCAATGCGATCCTGTTGACGAGTTTTAGTGTCAACGAGCTTTAAGCGTGTTCCAATTCTGGCGGGAACTAACCGGATCCCAAGATGCCAGATAATCGAAAGTCTTCCATTTAGCAGCCACATCGACAGATTCTTTCATAGAGTGCTGCCATTTGTTGACGTCGCGCGTGGTGAGGATGATCTTGGCATTGGGGTAAGCTGCGGTAAGCTCGTCTGCCATCAACGACCCGGGCATGTTACACGATACATCCCATTTACCCAAAAACAACTTCTCGAATTCCTCTCGGCCGTATGGTCATACCGTGTGTTCAAACTTAGCCTGCATCGCCTCCATGTACAGTGGGAGTAGATGGGGATACTGCTCCATCATGCTCGCGTGGAACGGCTTGTACCCTAAAACTTGGAAAGCTGATTTGGTAGACCTCGGTCAGTCAGTGCTAGATATTTTGGTAGGGCGTGACCTACAGAGCGTTCCGGTGCGTGGCATGCCCAGAACAAGGACATCGAAGTTGGTACCATCTTTCGGTATTTCAGGCTGTTGGTCAATTAAACGCATTCCTGTCGCCGTCTTTGCTCAGTCACAGTTGTCGGTTTTCAATTCAAGACCAAAAAGGTATCACAGACTGAGCTTAGCGAAGCTTTGGCCCCGGTTTGTCTCTCACAGGATATAACTATCGGCTGAAACTGTACGACCGAGGCCTGACAAAATGACCAACACTGATGGATTGGCCCGGTTGCAATGGACACAGACACGGACACGGACATGGATAAACGGGCATCCAACACAGTTTGGCAGTGGCAGAGTAATCGGCAGTTAATACCCGACTTACACCCCCGTGCAGCTATCCATCACACACTGTAAGGTCAGGCTTGACTAAAGGTGGCCGCTTGGTCCTCCTCGGCGCACGGTCAAACACGCATACCAACCAACACGAAAGCTACTGCCTCAGGCATCAGAAAGCGAGTCCCTTGTAATTTGGAGCAAACCAACGTGATTGTATCTTAGCGGCCGTGGTGTTGGTGATAATTCCCTCTCCTTTTGCGTTGCAGAGCTCAATTGTCCAGAAATCACTTCTCGTTCTTCTACTCGCTTCAGCAGTCCACTGCTATTGAAGATGCAGCACCCCGGTGAAAAAATAGCGACCTCGCGATTTGCAGAAAACGAAAGCCCTAGTATAGACGAAATCCTGAGAACGGCACCTAATGACGAGCCAATCCTTAGAAGAGAACCTTCAAACGCTGCTGTGCAAAGTGGCGACGCGCCATGGTCGATATGGTCCCCCAAACAGAGAAAGCTGATTATCCTGACTGCCTCTTTCGCATCACTACTCTCTCCTCTCTCTAGTCAAATATACCTTCCGGCTCTCGACACCATCGCAAAGGACCTGAGCGTCACAAATAGCCAGGTCAATTTATCTATCACAACATACTTGGTCCTTCAAGCTATCGCACCGACATTCACGGCCCAGCTATCCGACACCGTGGGTCGAAGACCTTTATACATGGCTTGCTTCGTGCTATATATGGCTGCCAACCTCGGACTGGCTCTGCAGAATAACTATGCGGCGCTGTTGGTGCTACGATGCTTTCAGAGCGCTGGCAGTAGTGGGACCACCGCTTTGTCCAATGCCGTGGCGACAGATATCACGACATCTGCTCAGCGTGGGAGCTATATAGTATATGCTGCAGCCATTCTAATGCTGGGACCGACGCTTGTAGGTGATCTCTCATCTCCACGTGCGTCCATTGATATCGAGAGCTAACTGGTTCTTCATCAGGGTCCTATAGCAGGCGGTTTGCTCGCTCAATATCGCGGATGGCATTCTGTTTTCTGGTTTCTATTCGTATTGACTGGCGCTGTAGCAGTTCCCATGGCCATCTTGTTTCCCGAAACGTGCCGCGAAATTGTGGGCGATGGGTCTATCCCACCACAAAAATGGAATCGATGCTATACAAACGTACACATGGAACGAAGATTGATGAAAGAGGGTAATGACGTACCACAGAATGAACGCGATGGGCTTGGTGGGTCGCGGGATGCTCATAGCTGGATTCCAAACCCCTTCAGTACAATCACTCTGCTACTGGAAAGAGAGTGTGGTTTCACGCTGCTCTACGGCTCGTTGCTCTGCTGCTCTTTCTATGCGACGCTCACTCTTATCCCCTCTCAATTCCACGCAATCTACGGCTTTAACGAGCTCCAAATCGCGTCATGCTTTATTCCTTTTGGAGTCGGCAGCCTCGTCGCCGCTTTCAACCGAGGGCGCATGCTCGACTCCAACTTCCGCCGTCACGCAACTCGTCTCGGTATCACTACCGACAAGAACAAGCAGACAGATCTCACCAACTTCCCCATCGAGTGCGCTAGGCTCGAGGTCGCGCTGCCGACGATACTTCTAGGCAGCGCGTGCATGGTCGGCTTTGGATGGACACTGCACTACAAAACCAACCTAGCCGGGCCGCTGATTTTGTTATTTGTCATTGCATTTTGCCTCTCGGCTTCTCTGAATTGTGCTACATGTCTTATGCTGGACCTGTATCCGGGAAAGGCGGGCACTGTTACAGCTTCGAATAACCTGTTGCGTTGTTTGCTGGGAGCTAGCGCGACTGCTGCTGTGGTCCCGATGATCAACGCCATTGGAACTGGTTGGACTCTGACGGTCTTCGCCCTCCTCAATATCGTGTCTTTGCCACTTCTGTGGCATGTTATGAGGCATGGGCCGGGCTGGCGAGCTGAGACAGCACGTAAAAAGGAGATGGAGCAAACCCGTGCAGGTGAATCGACGCCCTAGTTAAAGTAGTGCTAGAGTAATTGACAGGACAAGATGTTGATATTACCTATTGTTAAATATTCTTCACTGCCCTCGCTGTGGATCTTTTGGGCCTGTACTCGCGATAACCAAGGTAAAGTGGTTAAGCACAGTTTCCGCTGAGCCTATCCTTGTAGGATGCGATGACAACTGTTAGAAGCATAGGCCCTGACCCTTTCAACATCAATGATAATATTAGAGATCAGACCTGTATTTACCACATGATTATTGAACTCGAAATACTTTTTAAATAAGTCTCAGGTTATTGCAATAAATCCATTATCTACATTCCTTTTGCTTCAGTTAGTCTGCGATAAACCTGAGGGCTGAAATAAGATGTCAATTGCAAATGACCGTCTTTGCCAATGCCAAAAGAAATGTAGGTATGCAAGCCCCGTGAGGATGACAACTCAGCTTGCTCAGCAAAGCCTTTGAGTATTTCCAAATACCGCTCCTTGTATTTAGCCCTATCACGTTTCTCAAGGAATCCAATCAAGCCGTGTGCAATAGCTAGGTCATTCCTCCCATAATGCCGTACAGGGATATATCCTTTCACATCTGGCAAATGCGACGAAGGCTTGATGTCAAAGTAAAATAGCATACTAGACGTTTCATGGTCTATTCTTTGTAGATCACTGTCGTCCGATATGTCTTGATCGAGGTCCAACGTAGCGCACCACAGCTCCTTGATCTCATCGATAGAGTCCTGAGAAAGAGGCCTCCTTCCACCTAGCGACAAGATAGAAATGATTTGACTGAGCGAGGTACCGGGAGTTCGCATGTAGATCTTGATCCGTGACTTTTCTGGGGCCATACAGTCAATGCCCAAGATCAGCATTCGCAGCGTCTGGCCGTTGGCGTCGGTGGTAAGGAAGTTGGAAAGGATTTTGAAGGCAGAAAGATAGCTTGAATCGTTGCCATAGACATTTCTCATGGCTCTTTGAAAGCCATGGGTGAAGAAATCCTGGCAGACTTCAATACTCCTGGGTATAAAATAGGCCTTGGCGGCGATTTTGTCTGCGCCGAGCTCATATGCAGTGAAAAGCGAACTTCCCCAGTTTCCTTGGCCAGCTTCGTTATTATGAGGGTCAAAGTCATATAGAAACGTTTTGAACCACACGGGGTCAACGGAGGGGTCTGCGGCATGTAGATGATCCATGACCTCAATGGTCGATGCCCGATTGTAGAGATCCAGGGCTGTACCCGCGTTTGGTCCAATGTGTTCAACACTCAACCGAATGCTAGGCGCATCAGCATTGGTATCGCCCCATTTCCAGCTATACTCGATGGGTGAAAAATCATCTGTCATGAAGCTCTTGAAGACAGGCTGACCAGACGAGCTAGGCCTCGGACCCATGCGAAGAACAATGATGTAGTAGTGGAATAAAAGACATTCGTACTGGCGGGATAATGGGTAGCCGGCCTCGTGTAGCATTGTTACAAGGTGTCTTCCTGTGACGTCCCACCAAAAGTCTTGATGAGCGTCTCGTCGTGGCAGCCATTTGTTGATCTTTTGCCAGACTGGCGCCTTCTGGTCTCCGACGAGTAAGGACACATCAGGTTCACTCTCGTGTCTCGGCGATGTCTATAGTTGTTATAGCCCATTAGTTTTACTTTTTTCTCCCAATTAAAGAAGACAAATACCTGAACATCAACAACACTACCCAAATTTGTCTTTTGTAAGTACTGGTATGTCGTGCCTGTAGTCATTTTGCGAGCAGAGATTCTAAATGAAACAGACAAATCTTGACGGCTATGCCCTTTACTTGGAGGTCAACTTTATTATCCCGTTCTGATTCTATCAGATTCAAGTAGTGATGGCAGCACGTGACGGCTCCTCAGCTATCCCTTACCACTAACAACGCCTTCCATTTCACTGGTAGGCCAGCATCGCCGCTAATCATGTAGTAGTGCCGAGTTCCCGCAAGGCTAACGCGGTGGTCAAAGTTAGCAAAACGTCGCCGTGTTACCCGACTTCAGAACTTACATTATCTAATGCTGACATTATCTCTGATCTGACTGCGTACTTTATCTGACTTGCCGCGTACCGACATGCATAACGTTTGATATCCTTGTTCAAATCTGACTAAGTTTGACCTGATCGGGAACTACTTACTAAAGCTCCCCCTCTGCGACTAGTACTTGCGACCAACACGGCAAACGCTTTCCACTGATTGCACTGTCTTGTCTAGAATGCTGGGAATGCCTGCTGTTGGAAGGTCAGGTGTGATAGGAAGATGGCCTAATATTAATGTTGGATAAGAAATGCAAAATCTTGATGCCGTACAATCACAGCTATTAGGGTACAAATCTTGAGTGTCTTTGACCCGAGGCTCTTCATTATAATCTATCAAACCTTAGTTTCCCAGGACTAAGGATCTATCTTCCTATCAGATTTCCCATTTTGCTGCCACTGGTCCAAGACTCGTATTGCAAAACAGGAAGATTGGATTCGTCGCCAAGGCACAACTATTCGTTATGGACAATTCATTCTCCCCCATCATCAAAAGGTGCCGCAAGATCCTTCGTTCATTGGTTTTATCAGGCGCATGGGTCTATCAGAAAGTAATGGGCCACGCCGACAACTCAGTTTCATCTGGTACACTTAGCGTCACCGACAGTCGCACAGGCAGAAGCTATAACATTCCAATTAGGAACAATGCTGTCAAAGCTCTGGACTTTATTCAAATCACAACGGCGGGCTTTGGTGCCGAGGTAGCCGATCATTATGACAACAGCCTTCGTGTTCTCGACAAGGGGCTATGGAATACTGCTGTTACCGAGACATCTATCACCTACATGTGAGGAAGCCTTCAGAAAAAAAAAGCGTCTATAATCTGTATGCTAACCTCTATTCAGTGATGGTAAAGCTGGCCATATGCAATACTGAGACAAGACGATTGATGAGCTTTTCCACAACAACAACTATGAGGAGGTGGTTCATCTTATAATCTGGGGAACTCTTCCTACACGAGAACAGAAGATGATTCTTCGGCGCAAACTTGCTTCCCACATGAAACCGCCACAATCAGTAGAAGATGCAATCAAAGCTTTTCCCTAAGTCAATTCAATAACTATACACGCAATTCTTAATCTAACATGGAACAACATATAGTCCAGATGGACTGACCCATCCTATGCTCTTGGCTGGCATTGCTGCGTTTGCAGCTCATGACAAGGGATCTCAAGCAGTGCATAGATCGAGCGAGCCTGCATATCTGGGAAACATGGAAGAGGTCGACGATGCCATTATTAGGACACTGGCTGCTCTAGCCACCACTGTCGCTATGGTATACTGCTATCGCAGAGGTCGCCCTTTCACCAAAGCTAACCCGGATGAGTCATATATCGGAAACATTCTGCTAATGATGGGTCTTACGGAGGAAGCCACTAGCAGCACTCCAAACCGCAAGATAGAACGTTGTCTCGAGCGTCTCTGGGTTCTTAACGCCGATCATGGAATGACCAATTCAACTGCCGTCTTCCTCGCCGCAGCTTCTACATTGCAGGATCCTCTATCGTGTACCGTTGCCGCCGTGGCCTCAGCATACGGGCCTCTTCACGGAGGCGCTGTTGAGATGGCTTACAAGGAGTTCGAGAGGGTCCAATGCGTCGAGAATGTGCCCCAGCTTATTTCTGATGTCAAGGCCAAGAAGTACCGTCTCTTTGGGTACGGGCATCGCATTTACAAGGTCGAGGATCCTCGAGGGCAGCTTGTTCGCCAGCTCATCGAAGAGTACAAGGAGGATGTCTACAAGAATTCGTTTCTGAGAGTGGCTATGGAGATTGACCGTGTTGCTGAGGAAGACTCGTACTTTACCTCGCGTAACCTCAAGGCCAACGTAGATCTTTACGGCTGCTTCTTGTACACTCCCTTGTTTTAAACCCCTTGTTTCTTTATCCGACCCGTACTGACTCTATAATTAGGGGCATTGAAGCCGATACCATTCTTTCACTTTCTTGTTTGTCACGTTCGCCTGGGGTTATGGCTCATTGGCGAGAAAGTATGGGTGAGTTTCTACATTACCACAGCAATGTTAGATTGAAAGCTAAACATGATATAGCTCAATCACCCGCAATATGGCGGCCTCAGCATATTTTCACTGGCACTATAGCCACGGATAATAACTTCAAAGTTTAGGCAGTTGTACTGTAGCTTGTAAGAATTTCTATAGGCATAGAAGGATTGGCCGTACAAGCCCAGCTTAGCTATAAGGGGGCTCTGGTATTCTACTTCGGCTAATACCTACTAAGAGTTAATTAAAGTATGCATTCTTAAGTTGTACCTATCTTGCCTAAATATTACAGGGCTCTATTACTACAGAATTGAAAAGTTTGTAGGGATACTTTTCACCGTTTACAATATCTTGCTACAGAGCAACCGCAGCATCAGACAGCCATCAAAGGTTACATCCGTGCTTTTCACTCTTCGTGTATCACTTATTGTTTTAACCAATACAAGCTGCATTCCCCTGCACAGAAAATTTTCTCATAAGGCCTGTCGACCTCTCGGCGTAGATCGAGTGGTCCACCTGCACAATGCCTTGCTCAGAGACGAAGATTGACCGCATGTTATCTTACTTAAATTCCAGGCCTAGCACATCTTCAAACATATGGTCACGGTACAACACCCAGAACTCTTGGCAGCATATAGTCACTTTTTAAAATGATGAATGATTAAGAGGAAAATAGTAGATCCCTCAAGGTAGTATTTCATGTATGTCAACCCTCAATACCTTCTCGCATCTTCCGCAGAAGACTCACCCGTATATCTATTTCTTTTCCTTACATGTCGATCTTGTTCAAGAAAAGCCTTACTCATCTTGTCTGTTGGAGACCCTATGTTCCAGCTGATAGGCATCGGCAGTATAACTAACCTTCGCTTCGGCTTGGGAAGATGACATAACAACGTCATCTCCGAACAAGGTTGCGATCTCTTCGAGACTTTTACCAGACTATTTATGGTCAGTAAGTGTCGCAAAAAGGCTAGTCGACACTACTTACAGTTTCGGGTAGGAAGAAGAAGTAGAACACTGCGGCAGCGGCATTAGATGAAATGAAAAGTGAATAGTATCTGTAAATGATTAGCTACTCGATAAATTAACGTACTGATACGAGATGGACGTACCGCCAGCTGACGTTAGCAATAGCCAATGGCGTTATCTGAGATAAAACGATGGCCACTATCGCTTTAGTCGCAACAGCTAGGGCCATACCCTTAGTCCTCAAGAAGAAAGGGAAGAGCTCTGAAGGAACTACCCAGATCATGGCATTGAAGAAGATAGCATAGCTCATAGAGTAGAGGAAGATAGATGCAATGGCACCTCTTGCACCAGCCTGGTTCTCGTTGTTTGAAGATCCAAATTCGGCGCTGAGAGCCATGCAGATAGAAATCATCACACAAAGCACAATGGATCCAGACCAGAGGGTGCGAGTGCGAGGCATTTTATCGGCGACAAAGACGAGGTAGATGACTTAGTTATCTCCCACGCACTATCTCAGATCGGCCGCTCACAGCTGACATACCGTATGTTGCTAGAGACGATATGTCCTAGTTGGTTATACGCCGTGGTATCCCACGACGCAACAACAGTTTGGGAACGTTGGGATAGTATGCTCCCAGATGGGCGAATAAATCCCGGTCAAATGACGAGTTTTAACCACTATGCTCTTGGTGCAGTAGGCGATTGGCTTCACGCGACCGTCGGTGGTATTTCCCCTCACGAGGCAGGTTGGTCCGTTATTCGTGTCCGTCCTATTCCTGGAGGCAACATTACCAGCGCCAAGGCATCATTCAATGGACCTTGCGGGCTTGTTGCATGCGAATGGAAGCTCAAAGGTCAAACGTTCACGATGTCGTTGACTATTCCTCCCAACTGCTCGGCTCTGGTGACTTTGCCATCAGAAGTGCGAAGAGACTTTAGCTGTGAGGAGGAGGCAACGAGGATCCTTCACTCTGGTCATCATTCGTTGGAATGCGAATTCGATGCTGGAGAGTGGCCACCTAAGCCCATGGTTGCTGCGAACCAGCCTATACCTATACATAGTATTGCCGGGTAGAATAGTCCTCATAAGTGAACTGAATCGTTTCATAAAAACGAAAACTAGAAGAGGCGGTAATGATAACTACTTGTCTCTGTAAGCGCGCTGTTATATGTAATGCTACCTGAATACCCGCTTCAGGCTATTCTCGCCTTGCACGAACCCGAACAACTCGGGGCTGCATAGATTCCATAGGCACCGAAATCTACCTTACGAGAGTTGCTAAGATATCCTGCCGTTCTTCAAACATCCAAATAAGGGCGTCGAAACCCTGGGCTGCCCTGAAAACGGATCCAAAGGATAGAGAGTCAAGCAAATCCTCCTGATTAATAGCCGAGGGTCCTAAGAGGCAACGGTACTTTACCAGTAACATTCAAGCATAACAGCATACTTCATTACTTTAACTACCTTGCATTATTCTGGGATCCGAAGCTAATATTGTTTCAATCAATAACTCCCTGGGGCAGAAATGCTACAAAATCAAGAGGTGCCAATTCCGCGCGGTCCGCCTTCCCTACGACCTTGAAGATATCCCCTTTGGCAATCTTGACGTTTGGGAACGTGATACGGGCTTTGGAAGCACCATCAGGTTCTGTTGTTGCTGCGCGGCTAAGGGTTGATTCTAGATTGCCAACCCAGTTTCCCAAAGACTTGCCGTTCAGGTATGCTTCCGTGAAGTCCCACCGAGGATATCAAAATAAACAACTGCGATGTCATATCTCCCAGGCTTGAAGTCGAGCTCTATACTAGCCGTGGCCACTGTGTTATTACCTAATGTTTCGAGAGCAGTGGCATTAGAGGCAGACTCGATAGGGTCTAGCACGGCGGTCTTGTATCCGCTGTAAGACATAGCCTCGGCCTCTATACGCCATGGATGGTGTCCGGCACGTCCCGTCTCGTCAGGAATCCCTGTAAGGTTGTGATAATAGTCCACAATGGAGTCTCTCCACACGATCGAATGACCGGCTTGGAAAGTGAGTTGGAAGAGAACAGAATTGAAACGTTCTTCATCGACATATTTTTGAGCTCCCATCCATAACTTGGGAAAGGTATGTGCCGTTTCGGCTCCAGCATAATGGGCATCGTAGAGATGTTGTATTACTGTCTTTCCAGTTGAAAGTTTGTGTGTGTAGTTGACGTGATGATACCATAAGATCATGTTTGTTGGTGTGGTTTCTATGTGTTCGAATTTCTTTGCCAGTGCGGGAGGGTATTGACCAGAGAAGCCTGTACCATTCGCCACAGTGCGATCCATACCGATAGAGAACGAATCAGATCGAGTCCAAATACCATAAGGGTTGTCATCGCCAGCTCGAACATTCGGCCCGAAGTGGTTATTCGTTACATCTGTGAGGGTGGGCAGTCCCAGGTCTCCACTGCTGTAGTTCAGATATGCCGGCCACGATTCCATGGCGATGTGCGTGACGATATCTGTCACTTGGCGATGAAGACCGAAAGTCAGACGACTCCATGATTTGATGATCGCTTCAGGATCATCGGTTGGGTCCCAGGCCAAGCGGCCAAATGCATAAAGGTTAGACATAGAGAGATGGCTACCAGTCCACGTCTGGCTCATCCCCACATTCGCTACACCTGAGAATGCACCGATCCGACGATTGAACCGCTTGCCCGAGATGATGTCTCTTACAAATGATGTCTTATCATCCACACGAAGATCCGTATCTAATATTTCTTTCCAGAGAGGAGCCAAGTAGACGGTATGTGCTTGCTGTCCCAGGTACTCTTGTGCGATCTGAAGCTCAATACCAGCGTTGGCATTCTTAAAGTACCCAAATAAGGGATGTGCAGGTTCCCGAACTTGGAAGTCGAGCGGACCGTACTTCATCTGAAGGATAATGTTATCATGGAATTTTCCGTCCAGACCCTGGAACGCATTATATGCCTCTGCAGAGCGATCTGCCTTCCAGTCGGTAATGTTGAGCATTTCATACACGAATGTGCGGAATAGGACGATTCCTCCATGCGGTCTAAGGACATCTCCGAAGAGATTTGCGCCTTGGGCCAGGGTGCGATTGTAAGTGAGCGGTCCTGGTTGTCCTTCGGAGTTGGCTTTGACAAGGAACCCTGCAAAGTTTGGAATCTTATCGTAGATCTTGTTTGTGATGTCTTCCCACCACGAGATAACGGATGGCTCGAGCGGATCGAACGTCGATAGCCCACCCAAAGTCTGCGGGGAAGCAAAATTGAGTGCAAGGCCAATCTGCACGCCGTACGGCTTTAGTATTGCCGCGATTTCGCCAAGTCCATGAATATTGTCCGGTTTCAGTGTGATAGGGTTTGCGTTGACGTTGGTCAGGATGGCACCGTTTATGCCAATGGACGCCAGCAACCGGCCGTACTGCTTCACCCGGGCCCTGTCAGGTATCGTCTTGTTTTGCGCAAAGAAGATGGATTTGCCGCCGTAGCCGCGTTCAATAGTTCCATCCATATTATCCCACTCATTGGTCCAGCGGATAGCGTTGGTTGGATTGGAGACGTAGGAAATGTCTGAGAAGTTGCCTTGGGAAAGCATGGATGCGTATTCAAAGGCGCCATAGAGTGCGCCCCTCTCATTATGACCGATAATATTAACGGAACTACCCTTGATACTGAGCCAAAACCCATCTTCCTCAAGAGGCGCGGGGAGATGTGCCTTGCCACACCCATCATGATAGGCGTCAAGAGTGCCTACAACGATGGAGTTCTGGTGGTCGCAGCCCTTGAATTTCCGTGGGATCTGCTCTCTAAAGATACCCGCGAAGGCGTCCTGTAACTCGGTAACAGCAGTGTATACGGGGCTGGACTTGGTTGCATTGAGTGCGATGATGCTCTTGGGATGCTTGAAGTCGTCGGGGGCTTTGTATGGTAGCCTCTTGTAGCGAAGCCAGCCATCAATGCCCGTCTCAGCCACAGCTAGACCATATAGTGCCAGAGATGACACCACTGCTGTCCGAAATAGCATAATGCCAGTATGTGACCTTATGGAGGCCACTAGGATAGAGACGACAGGAATAGTGATAAAGGGACATGGTAGCTTCAAGGTTTATCACTCGCGAAGGATAACCTACTTATGACATTTAACTTGGAGAAGTGCATTATCACCTACATTTGATTTACGCACAAGGCTGGGCGCGACGCTCATGTGAACCCGAAGAGACAAGCCTCGCACAAAACGAATTCAGCCTAATATACCATCAACGCGATGATGAGGCAAGAAATAACCCACATGGCAGGGCTGGCTTCCTGGATCAGTTTGGATAGGATCGTCGCCATTTGCATGAGCTCTTCAAACACGGCTTTTTAATTGGTGGAATTTGGACTCATTGCAGATCATGGTACAGCCGGGAAACAATCTCAAACCCCTGAAAGTGACAAACAAACAAATCTTTGGGATCAAACAAGAATGCGGGGTATGCGGGGAGATTCGACAAGACCCGGGGCACTAAAGATGCAACCAACAGCCGGACCAATAATGAATATTAGATCCTGTTCCGCCTGTCCATCACTCTTGTTTTCTCACAGCGACTGCCGCTTAGTCACTGCGATAAGGTTGTCGGTAGTTAAAAGAGGCTTTAGCCTCCAGCGCACAAAGGTAAAGAACACCAATAAACACATACAGGCAAGATACTCGTTGCCCTCACTGTTGCCTAGGAGCCGCTTAGTCACCTCGGCGAGCTGTCCGGACATCGCAACCCTCTGGAGATGAGCCAACTACATGCCGGACGGCACACAATGATAATATTGGCTTTTGCCTAAATAGTTCCGATCTCTGACTTGTACTTATAGTATTTTGGCAAATATTGCATGTCTTATCAAAGCCCCGCAGGATAAATCTTCCATTGTCGTAGGTCAAAAACAAGTTTTGTACGTCGAAATTGTGGCAAGATCGGCATTCTAACCGCAGCCTGAATGACTTCCATCCTCGCTGCATCATGAAGAACCCTCTCTTCAGATAAGAGTGTGATGCGTTGGCTACCCGACCGTTCTAGAAATTACTGCTGGCTCCAATTATGACAAATGTGTTGTCCGAAGAACATGGCTCTCCACGTTACGAACATCCGAAGTGCTTTGGTACTTTCAACTCTTCTCGTGTCTTCCTTGTGCATTTCCATTGATGCATCTTTACCTGGCACAAAGGTACTAGACGCCATTGTTATTCCTAATTCCGACAATGTTCGTGGCTATCTGCATCTCCCAACCGAACTACCGCCGTACCCAGGTGTAAACATACATTGGAAATCGTCGCATCCACATGTAGTGTCGGATAAGCCTCGTGGTAGAATTGCTGCGGGTGTCGTCAAGCGACCGGCCGTTGGCTCTGATGATGTCACGGTCCATTTGACTGCTTGCCTCAAGGATGGCGGCTATCAGCCGCTTTGTCGCCAGTTGCCAGTCACTGTGCAACCATCCGTTGACGTTGCCCAGTTCTCCCGTTACGCCATGACAAACTTTGCAAGGTCGAATTCCAACATAGGCCAGCAAGTTTACTTCGCAACGAGTGTGGGTAACGATCCGACGGCCTGGGTGGCCACCAATGATGGTAAAGCTGTCCTCAACTCTACCAAGGGCATGCATGGCACCAGGGATCCCGTGGTTGTACGTACACCAGAGGGCGATAGGTTCTTCCTCATTGCGACTGATCTCAATGTTGACGGGGTAGAGTACGGATGGAAGGACTGGGACTGGGCTCAAAGTGGTGCGAGTCGCTACATTGAGGTCTGGGAATCTGACGACCTGCGAAACTGGTCCGAACAACGGCATGTCCTCGTGTCGCCGGAGGAAGCTGGAATGACATATGCCCCAGAGGCTATCTGGGATCCCGAAATCGGACAGTTTGTTGTCTTCTGGACTTCAAGTATGTACCCAAAAGGTACTCACTACTCCAGTGACAAAAGCGATCCCAACGGACGGTATCCGTTAACCGGAGGACAAACATTGTATTCGACGACTCGGGATTTATTCAGTTTTAGCCCTGCAAAGGTGATGACAGCGCGAACTGGGCACGGGACGCTGGATCCTGTCATTATCCCGGACGAGAAAGGATACTACCAACGCATAGTCTCCGACCGCAATTCCACAGGAGTCAATCTTACTGGGTATGGACTACCATGTGATTCAGAAGACCTCTACCAAGAAAGAGCACGATCAATCCTCGCACAGCCAGATGAATGGGAGCTCGTTGCAACATGCATCACCCATCGCACAATGAACACCACGTACGCCGAGGGCCCGCTGGTCTTTAAATCAAACCCTGGGGATCCTCGGGGCAAAGGCTACTACATGTATGCAGACCAAAAATGGGCTGGCTCGCCGTCGGGAGAATTCATGGAAGAGCAGTACCAGCCTTACTGGACTGCAGATGTTGGAGAGCCAGACTGGCAGCCAATCGATTGGACGCAGAAGCCTGATTATGATCTGTCACTTGGGGTCATTCGACATGGACACATCTGGTCCCTCACGACTGCTGAGCATGCAGCCCTTCGCGGGGCTGATTTACTCTCTATTGAGATAATCCCCCCCAAGAAGCGCGTATACAGAATCGGCGAGTCTCTTGACCTCGAGGGCATGGTTGTATCTGCGCGATACTCGGACGGTATCACAAATGACGAATTATTCGAGGGCTATGGCGGCTATTCGATCTCTGGCTTTGATACCCGCAGAAAAGGCAAGCAAGCAGTCAAGGTCTCGTACTCGGTGGCTGATATTACTACATCTGCCTCGTTTACTGTGGCAGTGAAGCATTGATAAAGTACTCTAAGTTGCAAGCCATTACCCTTTATGACAAATAACAAGGTATAACTTACGGATCATGAGGACTGGGCTATGAGACTGGCAAGGTTGCTGCCGTTCGCCTCAGGCTTAGCAGTGCGCTACTTGCTCTCTTGTGATTCCTTTGGCGTGATCCTCTAGGTTTCTGTAGCGAAACACACCAATGCTAACCAACAATAGTATAGTATATATCTCTCTAAGCTTAATCGAAGCTACTTACAGTACAATAATCAGAATTTAAATACCTAATTCAGGTTACTTCTTATAACCTGTTTTTCTTCCTATATATACTAAGCATCTTCATATCAAGTTTCTCTATACCTTTCAAATCTCTCTCCTCTAAATCATCCTCAAGCTCGGACTCTCCTATTTTTTGGTAGGTGAAAAGAAGTTGTCCATCATCACCCCGACGCCATCGCACAATTTTGAATATTCTTGGTGGAAATAGTGACGTGTTATTTTCCCCTGTTCGCACTTCTGGGTCACTCTTAAAGTAGGTAAGAAGTGCAAAAGGATGCGAATTATGGACAATTCTCTCGTCACACCATGCATTCGGTGCCCAATTGAACCCGAGTCTTGAGACCTCGAATCGCTTGTGGTTTGGGTTTTCTCGATGACCATAAATTACTTGGAGAGCCTTGCGATCCTCTTGACACTTTGCACCGTTCATCCAGTGCTCGTACTGGCGAGGCCATTTGTCTTGTACTTCAGCGACGGGCATATAGGTAGGTCTATATCGGAACAAAGCTTTACCTTCTGGTTCTTTTGGATCCTCTGACCATTCTTCGATTGAAGGTATAAGATCAGGATGGAAGATAGGATCTCCCACAATCTGAACCCAAAACTCTCCTTGACTACTGTCCTTATAATCAACGATCTTGAGAACTTGAGGATCAACTTTGTCGTATGGGCGCCCTGCAGGCCCTCCGTCGGGACCCAAACGGGCGTGCCAGTATGTGCAAACAGCAGCATTGTCAAACTCTTGAATCACGGCCTCTGGAATCCAGTAATGGACAGGTTGTTCAGTATGTTGATCAGTGCGTTGTTCAGCACTCCCTTTGAAACTAACACGTAATTCGAAATAGCGTTGGTCGCTAGATACTCGGTGTGCATCAATATACTGCGGAGACCCATCCTTGAGCAATTGCATAAATCGCTTCTCAGACAGATCGATGAAACAATCGCCGATGTTGCTCACGTTAGAGTCGACCTGGGAAGCAGTCTCCAGTATCAACTGTTCTTCTGGTAGCTGAGGCATCTCTGATAGAGTAACCGGCTCATCAAGTCGTGTATCTGCGTTGTCTGTCGACTGTATATCCTGTATAGCCTCAGAGGTACCAAACACAGTTCGTTCAATAACACAAAAGAGCTCGTCTTGAAGCGCTTGAACTTGAGACTACAGAGTGTGAGAAATCCTGATCTGGAATATAGGGTATACAAAAAATACCTGACGAGTTCGTAGGTGTCTTTTTAGGTCGTCTAGTGATTGAAGAGTGCATTCGCAGCAAGGGCACTGCTTAGGATACGCTAGCGTTGTCATGCTAGTTCAGGAATTCGAAGGCGGAAAAAGTTGCAAGTAGATAGATAAGAGCGATTCTCGTTTTCAAGGAGGCCTTAGGGGACTTTTTTATACCGACATGAATGGCTTGTCGGCCGAGGCTTTCCCGAGGTTTTGGCTATTTTCTCCCGGTCTCCTCTGAAAAAGCAAACATGAAGCTGCCGTAGCAAATATGGAATCGTCTCCGTAGAATCAA
Organism: Fusarium sp. NRRL 53293; assembly: GCA_013759125.1. Classification (NCBI taxonomy): domain Eukaryota; kingdom Fungi; phylum Ascomycota; class Sordariomycetes; order Hypocreales; family Nectriaceae; genus Fusarium; species Fusarium sp. NRRL 53293. Next base: position 31,134 of record JABSTN010000371.1, on the reverse strand, counting down.
GCATGATAATTGATTCTAAATGTCAGAAGCATTTTCTTCTTTGGTCTATTATAATCTTCGCTTCTCTCGTATCTACAAATTTGCTGTTCGAAAATCACAAGGGTGTAACTTACCAAAAATTCAATCCTCTTGTTTGCGTTAACTAGATGCTCAACACTTACGAATAAGCCTATGTGCCAGTGAAACGTGCGCTTGTTCCGTTAATAGGATCTATTTCTCTTGAAATATATTCTTCAGAATACAAAACAATCGGATAACATTCATTATTGTGCAGTTTGTACGCGATTTGATCGTACTCCAATAAGACTGTATATAATAAGAGCATTTTATAAGCTGCTTTGCGCTTTTGAGTTTAAAGTTGCGGGCCGCGATTGGGCTAAGCTGATCAGGACCATTGAATTCACAGACTCCACCAGACTCATATGCGAAAAGACGTTGGAATAATAGTAACTGCTCGCCAAAATACAGTCACGGCCAAGTCTCTCTCAGATCTAAGTGCCTTAAACTTGAGCTGGCTAGCAATACGTATAAGAACATCTCTTGTTATTACCAGAAATGATAAGTAAACCTTTAAGTAAATGGGACTTCTTAAGTGAATCTCATATCATTGCTTCTGCCACGTAGGGATCCTTATGCGAGCGGGAAAAAGCTACAGGTCTCCAGAGCTGCGCCTAAAACCGTCGCTAGGATCCATTCTAGCTACCGGGGTTATCACCAACGGCATTCTACTCAACCTGCTTCTCATGCCTTCGTTGATCCGAACTGATCCAATAAACACCTTTCCGGGCTTGGATCAAGGGATCGTTGGATGACTTGATACCCTCAATACCGCCCTTCTCCGGATTAGGCTTGAAGGCAATCTTTTGCTGCTTAGCAGCATTATCATCCGAAACCTTGTTGATCTCCAATTTGCCAACAGGGATGAACGTCTTGCTTTGGTATGGGATGGTAGCATCGTCTAGAACATCATCAGGACCAGCAATATGCGCTTGAATGGTAAGCACGATTGGCTTGTCCGGGAAGCGCTGTCTGAGATCATCCTCCAAGTAGTCATTGCCTAGCTTTGCAAGCACTTCTTTATCCTCAGGAGTCTTGTTGGGGTAAAGGTGCTCCCCGTCAGCGGGGTCAAGCCGATAGCGGACGTTTGTAACGTCGCCGTCTTTATTGGTCAAGACATGAGTGTTGGGCTCGTAGTACGTGATGGTTCCGTAGTTATGAGGATTGGGCTTCTCCGAGGTAACAAAGACAGCAGCAGACTTGTGCTCGGGGTTTCCAAGGAAAGACAAAAACGCAGCGTGAGCCTGGTCATAAGCCTTTTGCTCCTTGGAGTAGTCTCCGCCGCCAGCCTTGGCCTTCTTGAGCTGCGCATCAGTAAACGCATCAGCGCCAAAGAGCTTCAGGAAAGTCAAGAAGTCTTCGCCATTTCGGGTGGCAAATCCATTGAATGAGTGGCTGATCAGATCAGTGTGAGTGTTCTCATCAATCTGGAAGCGAATAGCGACGCCCTTGGGTGTAGCACCATCGGCCACGTCTGCAACATGGGGGAGACCGCCGCCAACAGAAAACCGCGCGATCACCTTGGTCGAAGGATTGTTGAAGTGGGCAGCTGTGGAAAGCGTCTTGGCCTCTTCTGTTGGCGTAAAGGTACCCTCGACAAGAAGACCTTTGGCATGAGCTGTAGAGGCAAATTGTAAGTCCTGAATCGGGGTGGATTGTTTGGGAATACTTACTTGTTCGGTAGCCCGGGTGCTTGCCAAAGATTGCTTGCATAGCATTGACCAAGTCTTGAGGGAGTTGGTCTTTTGGCTGTTGAGTCTCAGTCGATGAAACATTTGGGGTAGGTTTCGATGTTTGGTCTGGCGTGCTGGTCACACCATTGCTGGGGTAAATGACTTGAGAAGACATTATGAAAGAAATTTGTAGACAGCTAGATGATAGGAAACTTGTCTGATGGTGAGTTTGAAGCGAGAAGAGCAGATATTTGAGCTTAAGATGAAGCTGAACTTGAGAGACTCAGCGTGAGACGCGCACACAACTATTACGAGTACCTGCTAGCTTTCAGCTCGCAACCTAACAGATTAATCACGAAATGAGGGTTGCTGTTCCAGAGCGGCCGCTGCCAAGGTGAGCGAGTCGTTCCAGACTCTATCGTCCACCACTAGTAATCCTGCAGTCAAGACATGGAGTAAGATTAAGGTTCCAGACTTGTTTCCATCGCGAAGATTCCATCAGCTTGCATTTCAGCCAGCCACAACGATGTCAAGATTGCTTATGCTGACATGAGGGGTAGAACGCTAACAGAGCATATATCGTCTCGTATTGTGCTGCGGGATAAGCTCGATATTACCAGGGATTATTTACGCTAATCAACTGTCCACGGAACAAGAATCTTACCCCTCCAATAGCGGCATACAAGTAATATTCGTATACCGAGCTAGTTAAAGTTCCAGCTTCATGTAGAGTCGCGATAAAGCATTTAGCTGCTGGAGCAGACTTGGCGAAGCGGAAACAATGGTCCGAAACATCGGATGCTATACGCGGGGGATGGTTCTATCGCCATTGCGATAATAACGTGGCTTAGTGACGAATTCCAAGACACACATGCCTAGCTTGACCGTCAGCACCTTTTCTTCAGCCGTGATTGGGCTGCACAACCAACCTTGCGTATAGCGACGCATAGAACGTGCGTTAATGGGTTTTAGACCAAATAGTCGCTGCAGTAGCGGATCCCGCCGTTTTGTTCTTAGTTCAGGCCACGTAGCCTATTCCAGCCATGTCTATGACCCTAAAACGCGCTAGAATGAGCCCCAATGCCAATTCAGGTACGACTAGCCAGCCACAATAGAAAAGTCTAGCCGTTTTGCAGAAGATAACATGCCGAACTAGTGCTAACTGAAACAGTTGAGATCTAGTAGTGCCTAGATCTGTTGAGCGTGATGACCAAATGCACACCGCTCATTTGCGCAGCTGTCAATTATCCCCTCAGAGAGTGGCCAACTCACTCGTATAGCCCCGGTTGATTATATGCATATGCCTTTATTAGGAATTGCTGAAGCAGAGACCAGGAGCAGGGTCTTCGCTGTATGCTTTCGCGCTTACTCAGATTGACGCTCTAAATTAATCGGCTTACCCGCTTGACTACTTCCTGCTCTTGATAGTTTGAGCAAGTATTGTCGTCTAGCATTGGTGCGTGGTGAGGCGAATGGCCTTGGACGCTTAGGTACCTAGTTCGATGCAGGCTCGGGCCGCGCGGTCTGGGGCCATCTGTTCGTTTACCGAAGCTAACTCACAAACGTGAAGACTGTGTTCCTTGACGAGGCCCGGTCGTTTTCTTGTGATGCAGCTATGTGCCCGTGGCTGGCTGAGAGACATAGTTTTGTTCTAGTGGCGAGCTGAGTTTGTGATCCGAAACATCGCATATTCTAGACTCGTATGGACCAGCATCTGCTTACGGAACTGGACTGTTTGTGTTCAACGCCAAGGCGATGTTGGCTGAGGGGCAGTCTTCGGTCAGCGGCCGCGAGTTTCCATATTTGTAGAGAAACTAAGATGGAAAGGCAAATAAGATATATAAAGTAGTTGATAAAGTATCAACCAAAAATCTCTATTCACTTTCTTCATCCCCTCATCATTCCACCTTCCTCTTTACCAAGCAAACACATCTTCCACCATGGCAGCCGCACCTCCTCTTGCACCTCGTCCTCCTCAGTTGACATTGGACGAGATTCTCAACTCCAAGGTCAACTATGCTGTTGAAGACGATCCTCTCGAGGTTTGGGACAAGGGCGTATTTCTGAACGAGCTTCTCAGACAGGGTATCGTCCTCAGCACTGACAAGACTGGTGCCCTTGATGGAAAGCTTGTTGCGCGTAAGGGTCTTCAGACTGGTACCTATATGGGTACACGCTTGGCCTTGACTGAGCTGTACAAGATTCTCGAAGAAGCGTAAGCAAGACCATCTGTGTTGTTTTATTTTCCTGCCGGCTGACGTTTGACAGGGCCGCCTCTCATTTTGACACTCAAGGGTTTGAGCCCATTTTCCCCGTCAAGCGTGATCTCGCTGTCAAGCAGAGCGTCTACCAATGGAGCGACCCCAGCGATTGCTATCCCCCCCATCTGAACACTCTTCCTCAGGATGAGCAACAAAGTGCGGATGGGGCTCCCAGAAAAGACGGCGTCGGACAGATCTTTAACCAGACTGAGGTTGCCTTTGTCCAAAAGCTTGCTTTCATGTTCTCCTTCATCATTCCTAAGGAACTCTCATCAACCGATGGTCCCTACGTCGGCCCAACTCTTGCCGACGTTGAGAAGTGGAGCAAGGACAATCAGCCAGATAAAGAAACAGCCGATGGCCAGGGTGTCAATTCCAATGGTGCTGTTGTCAATGGCGTCAAGCAAAGCCAGAACGCAGATATCATGAAGGGCAGAAACATGGGTGAACACGATGATTGGTACTCTGATGCCAAGTTCGCGCAGCAGCACTTTAGCGGTGTTAACCCATCGACCATCGAGACTGCTCCTGCTGAGAAGATCAAGGCTTACATTGCAGAGGCAGAGAAGCAAGGCCTTGACGTGGTGAAGAAGTTGCTCGAGGAAGGCAAGGATCTTTTGATCCAGGATTATTCCTACTTCCGTGAGGCCACTGGCGTCAAGAACGACGAAGAGTTCAAAAACACGATCCCGAACCCTGATCCCAACGGACAGCCCAGCTATCGATATGCTGCCGCCTCGGTCGTTGTCTTCCAGCTCCACGAGGATGGCCGCCTTCACCCACTGGCCATCACCCTTGATTACAAGGGCTCTCTCGATAACTCCGTCACCATCTTCAACCAGAGACTGAACCCTGATGACAAGGGCAAGATCGCTGAGAAGGACGATTGGCCTTGGAGATACGCCAAGACCGTTGCCCAAACAGCGGACTGGGCACGACACGAGGTCGCTACCCATCTTGTCGATACACACATGGTCGAGGAGGCTATTATCGTGGCCACCAACCGAACCATTCCCGAGCGTCACATCCTCTACGAGATCCTCAGCCCGCATTGGTTCCGAACCCTTGCTCTCAACGACGCGGCGCGCAAGCTTCTGGTCCCTCTCGTCATTGCTCGCATCTCCGGTTTCGCCTCTGGGGCCAAGCGTGATCCTAAGGTCGGTGCTTTTGGACTGGTTAACTGGTCGTACGAGAATTTCAACTTTCAGGATAAGTACATTCCCAATGATCTCAAGAAGCGAGGTTTCGATATCGAGGGGGAGAAGGGTGATAAGTACCGCAATTATCCTTATGCTACTGATATGTATCTCCTTTGGGGTATTATCAGGGAGTTTGTCAAGTCTGTTCTTGAGACGAAGTATACGTCGGATGATGTCGTTGCTAAGGAAGCTTGTATTGCCGACTGGTGCAAGGAGATTCAGACCAGTGGCAAGATTCCTTCTTTCCCCACCATCACCACAGTGGACCAGCTCATCGACGCCGTCACCATGTGCATTCATACTGCATCGCCCCAGCACACAGCTGTCAACTACCTCCAAGACTACTACTACAGCTTCGTCCCCTCCAAGCCCCCCGCGCTCTGTACCCCTCTGCCCAAGACCCTCAGCGATCTTCAGGGCTATAAGGAGCAAAATCTCACCGATGCTCTCCCCATCGGTCTCAAGGACGCCAAGTGGAAGGACTGGCTTCTCGCTGCCCAACTGCCCGAGTTGTTGAGTTTCAAGGTTGAGGACCGATACAACCTCATCACCTACGCCAAGTCGCTGTACAATGTTAACAAGGACCGCACCATCACTGAGAACAAGGAGTTGAACTCGGAGGCTATCAAGGATGCTGCTGAGGTTTTCTACAGTCGGCTTAAGAATGCGAGCCTGGCATTTGAGTATGTCTCTGCGATACAGACTCCTGGCTCTATTGAGTACCCTGTTCTCCAGCCAGAGGTCACCGCTGTTTCCATCTTGATTTAGAGAACTCTATTTGGTGAGACTTAGGTCTTGGGTTCACATCACTATCAGTTCAATAGCTTTTTAATTTATATGTTATCGAGAAATGAGCTTGAAAGTGTGCAAAGATTGCGCGTGAACATTTAATTCAGTATGACTTCGTGAAAGTGTATTTTGGGCCTTGACCAGCCAGAATTCTGCTAGGTCTGTCTGCCATATCAAGCTGTCATTGACCATGTAGAATTTAGAAGATCTTTCCACTATACGTTTTGAGTGGCGATAACAAACTTTGAGCTCCAGCGCGTCTCAACTCTCATTCAATAACATTCGCAAGGCATCCATGGCGTATTTCCCGCATCAGCGACGCGTTGGATGTGTCTAAGACAGTGCCCAAGTCTTCCCCTCTTCTTGACGTTACTTTGCTGCCGCCTTCTTCGCGTTGACAACAGAAGCGAAGCGCTGCCAACACCCAATTCCCTCAATCCAGCAGCTCAGAACCCACTTCCACCAAAGTAGTCCCCATCTCGGAACGCCATGTGGCATTAATCTTGTGCGGTCAAATGCCACAGCCTCGATAGAGTGTATCACGATAAGTGGCGGGACCCCGGTCTTGACAATCCAGCGAAACGTGTCTGCGCTACCCGGCGAGATGTTGTCGAGAGTTTGCCAGATCTCGTTGTTTTCGGATATCAAGGTGACGCCAGCTAAGCATAAATAAGACAATACAGCGCCTCCAAAGACGAGGGCGGTGATGCCGCGTGGTCTCGCGTATTCGGTGACTTTTACTGGTGAGCGCGTAGACATTGTGAAGGAATTCGGCTAATTGGCGGTTGAATATGGTACGTGACGCGTTATGACTGTGGTGAAAATTGTTTGAGATTCTTCAAGGGCGAACATTATTTATCCCAAATGTGATGAGAAAACATGGGCTATTTAAACAATTCTACAGCCGAGGTTCTCCAAGCTTTCAAGCCACTAGATCCATAAAATGCCATTTGATAGTCGTTGTAAAGAGTATGCTAATTCTAGATTGATACTAGCTTGCGAGTAGACAAGGCTCGAGAGATGCTGTTCTGTCGTTAGTACTGCCTCAGGCATTAAATTCTACTCCACTCTGTCACTCACAAAATGGAGATGTCATTACAGAATGAGTTTAGCGCCACTATTAACCAAGAAACACGGTCCCTACCCGGTAGCGTAGTATCTTGTAAGCAGTTGTATAATTAATCATCACTGTAGGAGGCGTTCTATGTCTTCAGGCTATAAGCAAAATATGTTTATTTTTCCTGCATATCATTTGTGGCTCAAAGCTTCTTTTAGCGCCGCGATTTCACTAATGGTCCATAGAGTAGTCAAAAAGGTCTTTGTGCCCAAAATTATCGTTTCATTTTGGGCAACTATACTCATTCCCAAGTCAGCAGATCTGGATCCAAAAGTCAACATGAAGGAAACGCTTCTCAAGCTTGATCCGCAAGCAGACGCCCTGCTAATTTTACAGAAGCCGAATCTCAATCAAATCCACATTCTAATGGATAAGGATAGATCATCAACCAATACGAGTGGCAAAAACATTGTGCCAATATGGCTTGAGACACAACAGCTTGACCCCAAAAAGAAACCAGAAACAATTGATGATATGAGATGGCTACAGCCATACCTGGAGAATGGCGATCCAAATCAAATTGTCTTTCACATCTCTGCCAAGCATCTCTGCATTGTATCACAGGTCTTCAGAAAGATGATCCACGGTGAATTTAAAGAATCGAAACCAAACGACGAAGGACTCTTGGAGATCAGAACGTCAGACTGGAACGCCGAAGCTCTCCTCATAGTGCTTGATATTATACACGGCCACCATTACAATGTACCCCAGCAACCAAATCTGGAGCTCATAGCACAGGTCTTGCTTATCGTCGACTATTATGATTGTTTCGAGGTTGCCAATGTATTCGTGGAGCGCTGGCTCTCATGGATAAAGAAGGGGAAGAAATATCCATGTTTGCTGTCTCGCGGACTTGTCGTCATGGACAAAGGGGACTTTGGCCACAGCGAGATGACTATGCTATACATGGCCTGGGTAGTCCGGGATGAAGAATGCTTCGAGGCGTTGACAAGAATTGCAATGATTACTAAGGATGCACTCACGGAGACTGATCTGCCTATTCCGCCCAGGTTGCTGGGTAAGACCAACGCCCAGTGCACGAGAAAGATACAGTGACTAATGTAATGTAGAAGCAATCGAGAACAAGCGCTGTGAAATGCTTGAACAAATGTTCGACCACCTATACCAGTTGCGAGACGACCTCATAGCGCAGCGCGTTGGATGCTGTCTAGAGTGTTCCTGCAGACTTTTGGGATATCTCACGAAAGAAATGCATCAGAACAATATCCCAATGACGAAGCCGGACAAGCCATTTTCGGGACATCGCGTTGTTCCTTTGCTCCAGATGATTCGGGGCATCAAGACTCCTACTTGGCATAATCAAAAGATGGGGATGTTTGATAGCCTTGTTGACCCTGAGATGGCTAATCGCAAAGTTGATCATTGTAAGCTTGAGAGAAGCTTGGCCTTGGCCTCTTATCAGAAAGAAGGTAGCCTGGGTATTACTACGCCAGGTCTAGACGTGAAAAACTTTCATTAGCTAGGTATTGAATTGTTTAATAATAGATTAGTTGGAAACATTTGGCAAAGCGGCTAAATTTGTGATAATAGCCGGAATTGTTGAGGTTGGATGGTCTTTCAAGGAGATAATTACTTCAGATCTGTCTGGGGACCTAACTCGCTCCCTACCCGTTTTGACAAAAGCTGACCCCCGCTGCCACGCTCAAAATGGGTTAGTGGATATATCCAGCTATGACTTCTCTGACGTCGGAGGAAGCGAAATGTCGGAATTAATCCCAAAGCGGCTACTACCGGGCTCAGGCCAGGGGTAGCGAGAGATGGATGTAACCTGTTTCACTGTTTGGAACCGTTTCATTGGTCTCAACCTGAACACCAGGCGTTGTTCGTCTCATCCAGTCTCAGCAAACGCTCCGCAGCCTCACAAAAATATGCGGTACGCTATAATGGGAGTCTTGAGACGACGGCTTGGCAAAGGGAGACTACGCCGCACGCGTTTTGGATGACAGCGCTAAACGAGGCACAAGACCTTCTAAACGAGGCATTGAAGGAGGTGTTTTGCTTCACGAAAAAAGTATAAATCCCAAGCTTCGGGTCGTCGGTCTTTGGATCAGCAGTATTCACTCAACAATCTGATCTAATCACTACTTTCAATTCTTTTCCGCTGGTCGGTTAAACCATTTCGCATCCTATATCTTCTTCATCACAATCAATCGCCCAGAAACCAACTACGAAACCCCTTCTTCACCAATTCAAAATGCAGTTCTCTATCACCGCCATTGTTCTCGGCCTCGCTGCCATGGCCTCCGCCGGCATCGTCGACACTGAGGGTGTGCGCAACGCCCCTCGCAGCGCTGTCCTCATTACTCGCCAGAATGGCCAGAACGGCGGTCGACCTGTCCCCAGCGGCGAATGCTGTGTCGCCAACACCAGCTTGAAGCAGGACGCTTGCACTGCTTCTAACGGCCAGGCTGGTCGCTGTGTTCCCGGTGGAAACAACTGTGAGTAATATCAGTTAATACTGAGTGTAGTATGCAGCTAACGATAGTCATAGGTGGTGGCCGACTGAGCTGCGTTGCTCAGGCAAACCTGCAGTGTGATGCCAACGTCATTGAGCGCGGAAAGGATCTTTGCCGCGCCAAGGCCGCTAACGGTCTCTTTGATGGTGGCAACATCATCCAGAACCTTAGCCAGGCTTCAGTCAACTAAGTGACAGGCTAGGACGAAGAATTGTAGGTAAAAGGATGGCCCGGCGTTGAGGACCGATGTATGAAGGAGTTATGGGATCTGGAATGGATCTATTATAAAACTATTATTTTTGGCCAAAATAAGACCTCAAACCGCGTTGTGATTAGACCAGTAGCCTCAAAACCCATCAGTAAGTGATTTCACTGTTTGGTGGGCCAATGCGTTGTATTTTCAAGCATTCTCACGAATCATTGAAGGGTAGTCAGAGAGGGGTTGCACTTCTCTAGGCCGAATCTACAAGCAACGAGCAGAGCAGCATTGGCCAGTGAATGAAGACCACATACGAGTGACTTACCAAACAGCATCCGGAAAGACATCATTCATACGAAAAACTAATCGGTTGGGGCGGGCTTCGGAACATAGGGCTAAGTAAGGCCAGCTGAACTTTCAACAACCTCATAAGCACTTGCGATCTCAAGGAAAACAAAGCGGACCCGTACGCCCGATTAAAGTGTTAAAATAAGCAGAGCCTCAAGTTTATATACTATAAAGTAGTTGGTAAGCGTTGGTGGCCCTGTATCCATTTGTGATTGGACATCTATTTCCTGTGGCTGTATAATGTCGGGCCTCATTTTAACCCGTATTGCATCGTTGTTTCGGAAGTTCTGCTAAGATGCTACAGCCTGGTTTACAATTCTATAAAGGATACACAACCTCTACCCTCGTACCTGGATTGTTACTTCATTAAAATCTATGAAAGATATACAATCTTCTATAGGAATTATCAACAGCCTCCTCACTTTCCATAGTCCGGAAACACCCTGTTCAAGGTAATCAAGCCCTCGAAACTACTAGACAATGCTTATACTAATACTAGAGCTAAGAAATGCCGGACTTGAGTTTTGAAGTGCAAGTTGGGGGTATTATAATTGCAACTGTTGCTCTTGGCGTCGCAGCTGGAGAGTATGGGCTCCGGCTTTATCAATATATTCAAAACAGAAGCGAAGCTCGCAGATTTGAGGATGCTCTCAGGAAGTTTTGCGATGACAAGTCAGGAGGCATTGGTATGCTGGACAGGGAGTGCTTGATGCAGGAGATTAAAGACCTTGCTAGAGAAAATGGTGTTCATGTTACCCAGACTTGAATTACTCGTACCTTCGAGGGGGGAGATTCTTAGTGCTACCAAATACGGGAAACACCAATGCTCCAAGTCCACAAGCATAATTTCGTGGCTTTCCGGGTCATCTTGATGAAAATTGTGACTATCATGGTTTTCGACAAATTTACTATATCGTGCAAGAATACTAACGAGTCGGTGTTCAATCCCCCTCGCTGTTTTCTTGATCTCAAAGGAATAGCCAGCTTTCCTTTTGCTCCCAGATAAATCTCAACCAACTTTGTTTCCCATCGTCGTTCTCTCGTCCCCAATCCCAAATTCTCTCAAGCATCCCCGTAGCAGTCTTGACATTGTAGCAGCATGAGGCTAGCCAGATATTGTGCATAATATTCCTAACCTCCTCCCTCGTACACAAATCTCTAGCTCCAGCACCCAGAACAAAAGCAGGCCACACCAAGCTTTTGATATGGAAGTCATTTGCTGGTATCTGAGACATGTGCAGTATGCCAAGATTTGTGATTCCAGAAATATCCGTTTCAGGTAATGGTGGTTGGCCAGGTATTTCGCTGATGATGTAGTAGGCGTAGATGGCGACAGCTGCTTTATATGCGTGGGCGAGATGGTGTCTTGGTTCATGATACTGAGGATCTGGAAAGTCATGCGCCCAGGATCGCGGCGAGAAGTTGTCCAAGCTATTGAAAATCGAAGTGACGGTTTTATTCGCGTGGCTGGGATGATCCGATGCAGTGCGTAGAGTATTCATGACGTGGAGTAAGCACAGGAGGTCTGCCGGACAGCCGATCCATGTCTGTTGCTCGGATCTCCGGAGCGTATCTAGCAACATAGCGTCCAAAGGCATTGGTGCCACACATAGTGAATGTGAAGGGAGAAGGGTACTGCCAAGTATACCGAAGCTAAAACGATCAGTAAGGTAATCAATCCTCTTGAAAAGCGCCAGGTTTCTTACGTCGTACAAGCAGTATCAAAATACTGCAGCCACGTTTCGGAATCACATTTCACAAGCCCTTTCCGAATTCTGATGAGCTCTTCAGCTCCCCGTAGATGGTACTTCCAACCCCGACCGCCGAACTCTACTACATCCAGATTGACAAATAGCAATACCGCGGCGATGACTGGATCAGTGTTAATCTCAGGTTGGACTTGTAGCTCATGTTTAAGATGCCTTAACGCCTTCTGTTTGTTGAGAAGTGCTATACGTAGCACCTCACTATGGTCTGGCTGTAGCTGGGCCTGACTGATGTCAAGCCGGTGCGCTATGTGGAAGGCTGATATGGATATCATTATATGGGATAAAGCTTTGCTTGATGGCATTAAAGGCATGAGAGAAAGAAAGGGATTGAAGGACGAGTTGTTGTACACGACACACTCTTTGGAGAGCTCTTGATGAACTGGCAGTATTGTAAGTGAGCGTTGAACGAAAGTGCTCCCGGACGACTCACAGTATCGTATGTAATCTCGAGAGCTTCTGGGTATGTCTTGTAGACCTGGATCTACTAGATACGACTCGCTTGGGGAACTTGCGCAGAGCTCAGTGGCAGTGATGTTTGCATGTCCACGAGCATTATCCTCGATCGAGTCAAAAGTGGCTTTTCCCCTCATCTTCCCTCTGGAGGCCATACTGTTAGTCCAAACAAGTCTTTCCTTACGCTCATAACCTGCACATGGTAGCAGTGAGGATGCACAGCGATGACATTTGGGGAGTAGCCTGTCGCATCTGACCCGCTTCTGTCGACAGGTCTTACACGAATTAGATGCAAAACGTGCGTCTTGCATCGCAAGTGGAGTTAATTTCTGTCTCATTTGCCTTTCATGAAATCGAGGATCTATGCACCTGGGTTCGACAAAACTCGAATGGTTCAACATATCGATTCCAGATGAGGTGATTGACGTTAAACCGGATCTGGAAGTCCGGACGCGAACCCTGTCAATGCCAGCCTCAGGGAGCAAGAAAACACCGGATCTTGATATAGGGTGTCAAAATAAACTAAGTAAAGAGTCCCCTAAGTTCAGGCTAGACTTCCCTGAATATTTTTAATACCTAAAGTCAAGGTTCTGTGTTTTCTTTCCTTCCCTAGGCGGGTTCCGATTTAATTCCGGGGCAAGATCTCGACCAGTCAGATCCCTTGAAGCATACAGCGACTGACTAGTCTTATATCCCTGATAGACAAGTTCGATATCTCTCATGCTGATGATTGCTCGCAGGGACGACGCCTGAAGATTTTGCAACGTCACCCTTCTCAAGTTTCACAGACTATGTGTACAAGCGCGCGATTTCGCCATCGCCGCTGATCCTGAGCAATTGGCCATGTCGAGTTAAACACGTACATAAAGGGTCCTTGGGGCCCAGACTCAAATGTCAAGTGGGTGAATTATCTATCCTCACCTTGGCCGCCAGAATGAACCTCGACTACCGCTCAGACGAGCCTTCTGTAGTCCCATCACCTCTACCCCAATCAGTCGGATATGGCGTCGTGGTCGCTGCTGGTTTGGCATTTGCCTTTGGTGACTATCCTGGATGCCGAGTTGGAAGTGAAGAAGGCTAACTATGGTGATAGGCATGATGGGTTTGACGGCTGTTCTCAAGAAAACACTGAACGAAGACAATTCCAAAGTCGAAACGTAGGTTCGCTCAACGGCCTCAAGGAAATAAGTTTTAACAGGACATTGCAGTTTCATGGTCGCCAACAGAACAGTACGGACCGGTCTAGTCGCGTCTGCAGTGGTTTCGGTACACCAATTTCACTTCCTATTCGACACCAAGATATACTGACCGTACTATAGTCATGGCTATGGAGTACAGCCCTGTTGAGCTGTGTCCTAGTAACATACAGTTATGGCATCAGCGGTGCATTCTGGTACGGCGCTGGATGCTCAACCGTTATTGTCTTCTTCGGATACCTGGGCACAGTTTGCAAAGGACGTGTTCCTGAAGCACATACTATTCTCGAGGTCATCCGCATCAGATATGGTAAGTGGATCGTGTCTTCGGATCTGGGCTTATCGTACTAAACCGTCTAGGGACTGTCGCGCATCTGAGCTTCACCTTCTTAGCCATCGTGAACAATCTGCTCAATACGATCAACATGATTCTGGGGGCATCGGCAGCTATCTCTTTCCTGTAAGCTTCTCGCGTCTGGCTATTGAATAGTCTGTAGGCCACTAACTTTGTCCAGAACCGGGATGCACATCATGGCATCGACCTTTCTGCTCCCTCTGGGTGTAGTCCTCTATACGCTAGTTGGTGGCATCAAAGCAACGTAATTCACCCGGGAATCTCAAGGGAGGTAGTTGCTGACCTTGATCTAGGTTTCTCACCGACTACATCCATACCTTTGCTATTCTCATTCTGAGCTGTTGGTTAACAGCCAAGGTCATAACGTCGGAATCTGTCGGCTCAATCGGACGACTATATGACCTCGTCCTGGCCGCTCAGTCGAACCACTCTGTTGAAGGCAACTATGAGGGCTCTCTCCTCACGATGACTTCTCAGCAGGGTATATACTTCGCTATCATCCTTCTAACCTCGAATTTCGGGGCCGTCGTCGTATGTCACTCTTTCTACCATGACCTCAGTAAACCCTGACAGGATTAGATGGACACTGGATACTTCCTGAAAGCCTTTGCCGCATCGCCGAGTGCTGTCGTCCCAGGCTATGTGCTTGGTGGTATTTCCTACTTCAGCATACCATGGTCGCTTGGTACCATCGTGGGTATGGCTTCACTGGGGCTCGAAGCGCTTCCAATCTTTCCAACGTACCCAAGAGTAAGCAACGCAATGCTCCCTCTTCCGTAACCAGAGACATGAAGTTGATGCGACGATAGCTTATGACTGGTGCCGAGGTCACAAATGGCCTTGCCTTGCCTTATGTGGCCGTCGCTGTCGCAGGCAAGGGCGGTGCTGTTGCGGTTCTACTGATGACGTTTATGGCTGTTACATCAACTTTGTCAGCACAAATTCTTGCCGTATCTTCAATCCTGACGTTCGACATTTACCGCGTATACTTCAACCAAGAAGCTTCTAACAAACAAGTTATTCGATGGGGACACATTGGAGTTGTCTTTTTTGGTATCGCAGCAGCAGCTTTCACAGCAATGTTCCACTACATCGGAGTTGATATGGGCTGGACACTCTACATGCTCGGTAAGACCTCCCGTCGCGTGAACTCAATTGCTTGTTTACTAACCGTTTTCCAGGAATTCTAACGTGTCCCGGCGTTATTCCGCTCATCTTCACCATAATTTGGCGCAAACAGACTAAGGCCGCCGCTATTAGCTCCGCATTCCTAGGAATGGCAACGGGCCTCGGCGTCTGGCTCGGCTCCGCATACGCCTTTTCCGGAGAAGTAACGGTCGCCTCTACAGGTGGGACCCTACCTTGTATGTATGGCACAGTTGCATCTTTATTCAGTCCGTTACTTTATAGTGTGGTTGTTACTTACGTGCGACCTGATAATT
Organism: Fusarium sp. NRRL 53293; assembly: GCA_013759125.1. Classification (NCBI taxonomy): domain Eukaryota; kingdom Fungi; phylum Ascomycota; class Sordariomycetes; order Hypocreales; family Nectriaceae; genus Fusarium; species Fusarium sp. NRRL 53293. The sequence continues at coordinate 15,799 of JABSTN010000371.1, read as the reverse complement.
ATGACTGGAGTCAATTTAAGGAGCATCGGTTGGCTGTTGAGCAAGATGAGAGCTCCAGTGGGTCAGAAAGTTCTCAAGGTAAAGGTACTGAACAGGTCACAACAACCGAGACGGCATCAAATAGAACTATTGACGACAACAACCAACGTCGATGGACTAAATATGCTCTCTGGTGGGCTATAGCTACATTTCTTGGTCACTGGGTACTATGGCCATTGCCAATGTACGCAGCGAAATTCGTTTTCAGCAAACAGGTAATTTATTCTCATCTCCTACCCTGCAGTCGTCCGTTCCCCTTTTACTGTCTCTCATCTGAATCGCAAGATTATGTTCCTAATTGTTACCCTTACAGTTGTTCACCGCGTGGATCGTGGTGTCTCTGATCTGGCTCTGGTGGACTCTCATCATGGTCGGTTTCTACCCGATCTGGAACGGCCGCGGTCAGATAGCCGCAGTTACACGAAGCATTTGGAAGTCTCAGTCATGATTCATCAGCATTTTTCAGACAGGCTGGTCCACAATCGACCGATGGCACTCGTTGTTATGATACGATCTCTGCAGCAAAAGCTTCGGACCACAGAAACAACAAATCGCCGGGAACGTATTTTGAGTCAATCAACCCACATAACAATAAAATTGTTTACTCACACAAAATGCCTCAATTTCTTCCGGATAATGAATGACATGCCAAGCAAAAGCCCCGAACATGGCGTAGCTGAGCCTCCCTTGGCACTATCACTCCACTTTATGGATCAGATCAAGCTTTTAGTCAAGCTTTGGGGAGAAACATTTCTGACAGATGTAGACTAACTCCCAATAATTGCATTCCACACCAGATTAACGTGACAGTCCCCATCCACTCAATCAGGAGTTAGTCAGGGGTTCGTGGTTGAACGGCAACGCTATAACGCTAGCGCCACCCGTGCCCGTTATTCAATCACATTCCCTTGCATGCGTTAGATTCCAATAGCCTGGATCCAGGAACGCTTTTTATGGAGGTTTCTCGTTCTGAGAGACCAGTGAGAGGCGGAACGTCGGTACTGAAGATGTCTTGACTTACTAGTCGTCACTATTGGATGCTCGGTGAACCGGCCAAAGAGGAATGCTCTAATGCAAGGTACGCAATTCTAGACTTGCTACACTAACCCAAACAAAACACCAAATGCCATTGTCGTACACAATGGATCCCAGTGCCGTTATCTATATATACTCATCAATCTTGACGTTTCTTTTTGTTTTTCATCATCACTCACTTATTCATTCATTTGTTCGTTCTTTAGTCATTCTTTAACCATAGTCACTCGTTTCACTATGCGTCTGTCTTCAGGTCTTCTCGCGGCTTTTGCCTCGGGTGCGTTCGCCCAGAACTTCCCGCGCTTCTCCAACAGCAGCTCTTCTGCTCTGGAGTCCAGCGCCACTCTTCCCACCACTGTCGACACTACCACCAGTGCCGCTCCCAGCTCTACCTCCGGCGCTGCCTCTGAGTCCGTTGATCTTGGCTCTGCCACTCTTGGCCGCGGCTCAAGCTTCGTGACTGGCCCCAATGGCGAGACTATCGTGTAATTATACCTCTACATCCTTACTACGGGACAACTTCTGACTCTATCTTTAGTCGCATGTCTGCCGGAGCCAACGGTATCGCTCAGTTCAGCGCTAACCCATCGGTTACCATCTTCTCGGTCGGAACTCAGATCCAGCTCCGCTTCAGCATCACTGTCAACTCTGTGACCGAGGGTCGCAAGCGTGCTTTCGAGGGCTGCACTCTCGATGTCACCCTCGACGGCGAGACTGTCTACTCCGAGCCCCTCGCCGACACCAACGGCGCCGCTGTCGAGCAATCCAGCAACCCCACTGCCCTCAACTCCGACAAGCCTGATATCCAGTTCCTCCAGTCTTGCGGTTCTGACCCCGTCCAGCTCGATGTCTCCAACCTCGCTGTCGCTGAGGCTACTGATGGTGGTTCTACTGGTCTTCCCACTGGTGCTGCTACCGAGACTGGTACCGAGACTGGCACTGAGGTCGCTACTGGCACCAACTCCGAGGGCGCTACCACCAACTCTGAGGGTGAGACTGTGATCCCTACTGGCACTGAGACTGGCTCTGCTATTGCTACTGGTACAAACTCTGAGGGTGCTACCACCAACTCTGAGGGCGAGACCGTCATCCCCACCGGCACTGAGACCGCCATCGAGACCAACAGCGCTGGCTTCACCACCAACTCTGAGGGTGAGACCGTTTTCCCTACCGGTACTGAGACTGGCGCTGCTACCAACAGCGAGGGTGCCACTACCAACTCTGAGGGCGAGACTGTTGTTCCTACTGGTACTGCCACTGGCACCGAGGCTTCTGCTTCTGCCTCTGCTACTTCCCCCGCTGGCTTCCCCGATTCTATCGGTGTCTTCACCCTCTTCGGCTGTGTCGGTTCCTCTGCTGGTTTCCCCACCTTCGAGCTTGCTGAGACCAACGCTCAGATGGATCTTGAGCGCTGTGGTTCTCTCTGCACTGGCCGTGCTTACTTCGGTGTTTACGATACGTAAGTCTCATTTTATTCCTTCTGCTGCTGAACATCAACTGACCTTTATAGTACTTGCTACTGTGGTGATGAGATCGATGCCGATAACACCAGCCGTGTTGATATCGATCAGTGTGACATCGAGTGCCCTGGCGACAAGGACAACTTCTGTGGTGGCGATACCCGCCTCAACCGTCTCCGAGCTCGTCAAGCTGTTGCCGCCGGCCGTCTTCTGACCGTCTACGTCTCTGCTGCCGGCGCCGGTGCCACTGTCACTGACTCTGTTACTGAGACTGTTACCGATCAGACCACTGTCACCACCACCTTCACCACCGCCATCACTGGTGCCCTGACTACCACCACCGCTACCGTCACCGCCGTCCAGATCTGTGTCAACGGAAAGTGCTACACTGAGGGCTCTGACCGCACCGTCTTCATCTTCATCGAGGTCAATGGCAGCGACTGCGACAACGAGTGGGTCTACATCACTGAGGAGTGCTCTTGCCAGGGTGGTAAGCAATACGTCCCTAAGTTCTGCTCCGGTGGAAGCTGTGCCGGCGAGATCGTCTACAAGACCCAGGAGTGCCACGACTGGTGGAACCACGAGACCTTCTTCGTCGCTGCTGACTGCGGCTGCAAGGAGGAGACCGTTATCTACAAGCCTTGGGAGAACACCTGGGGTACCCCTAACAACTGCAACGCTGAGATGGTCCCTGTCTGCTCTGGCCCCAAGTGCCCTGCTCCCAAGGTTCCTACCCACGGTGGATACATTCACCCTCCTACCAACGGCACCTGGACCAACGGTACTCACGGTGGTGCTCCTCACTGCTCTGGCCCCCACTGCCCCAGCGGCCCTGTTCCTCACTGCTCTGGACCCCACTGCCCCGGCCCTGTCCCCAGCGGTCCTGTTCCTCACTGCTCTGGCCCCAGCTGCCCTAGCGGCCCCAGCACCAAGGTTGTCACCCTCGTCCCTGAGTGCAGCGGACCTGGCTGCCCCGCCAAGCCCACTGCTCCTCAGGAGACCGGCTCTCACTGCAACGGTGCTGACTGCCACGCTGCCACTGCTACTGGCAGCAGCCCCAAGCCCACTGGCACCGTCCCCGCTATCGTCAACGGTGCCGGCAAGCAGGTCGTTGGAGCTGCTACCCTCTTCGCTGCTCTCTTTGCGGCACTTCTCTAGATGCTAGCATTTCCTTCACCTCTTCTTCTTCCGGGAGCCTTTTAGAATAATGACCTTCTAGTTGAGCTATTAATTAGACCTTGATTTTGCATGCCTAATCTTCACTTTCCTTCGTGACTACTGAATTCTCTGGCCGTCGTGACTAGTTAGTGTAGCTTGGACACTAGACTCAATTTGTAGGACAGTTCCATATAACTTGTATGGCTAATGAATGGTGGCGTAGCTGAGCCCATCAAGTGCGCTGTCAGTGTCATAGAGTCGGGAAGTATCGCCGAGATCTTATTTCTTGCTATTGAGGCTAGTCAACTGTGCCAAACTACACTCTAACTACAGTACAGCTCCAAATTCCTAGCGTAGAGTAACAAAACCAGTTTGTTAAGGTAATACACCCATGGTGATTCGAGCCATTAGAGGCATCGCCTGGGCCCTACTCCATGTTAGCGTCAGGATATAGTGCTAGTATATGAAAGATAGACAATGCTCATAAGTTGTCTAACTGACCTTCAATCTGTGACACTGCTGAAAAAGAAGTGATTCTATGCAGAGAGATCTTGAGGTCCCCCAACCTTTCCCATCACGATATACCAAGTTGATTGCACGATTATGAGACCTCCTAATGGTTTTCTCAGTAAGTTAATGGTGCCAAGTTTCCTCCTGGACACTGCAAAGGCCTTCGGCAGAGCTTTTCACCGGTGGTGGAAGTATGGCTCTTGTCTGTTGAGAATGGGGCGCATTTATCTCAGAGGAAATATCGTGGGCCGTGGTCCGTGCCTCGGCACTTGATCTGCTTAGCACGAGTACAATTATTCGACCTTAGGTTTACGGGTTTAAATCTCACAATGCTGTTTCTGAAGTCTCCAACTGCTTCGTGGTTCTTTGTCAAGACTCGTACTGATTCTTTAACAAATCTTTCAGGACCTTGCAAACTGCATCTCCAACCTCGCTACACTTGGCACTACCCCCAAGATCCTTCGTCCTAATCTCCAACCCACCACCCTCCTTGGTATCCAGGACCTTTGCAACAGATTTCTCAATCGCATCAGCTTCTTTCTCCAGAAGAAACGAGTATCGCAACATCATGGCCAGACTCAAGATCTGCGCCACAGGATTGGCAAGGTTTTTGCCCGAGATATCAGGCGCACTACCATGAACAGGTTCGTAGATTCCTTTGCAGGATCCTTCACCTGGAACGCCAGCGAGACTTGCGCTGGGAAGAACACCGAGAGTGCCTGTGATGCCACCAGAGATGTCGGAGAGCACGTCGCCGAACGTGTTGTCGGTGTGAATGACGCTGTTGTTGAAGCGCTTGGGATCGAGAACCATTAACATAGCGAGACTATCAGCGAGTTGATGCCGGAGATCAATGTCGGTGAGTTCCTTGTTGAAGATATCTGTAGTTGCACGACGCCAGAGACGACCGCTAGCAAGGACATTGGCCTTGTCTGCACTCCAAACAACAGGCTTACTTCCATCATTCGCCTTCTCACTGCTCGCGTGGAGGATTCTCGCAACAGCTGCACTCACACGAGCCAGTCTCTCAACCTCAGGTCGTGAATAGATCCAAAGGTCAGACGCCTCATCTTCACTCTCTTCCTTCTTTCCAAAGTAAGCACCGCCGCAATTCTCTCGAACAACGATGAACTTTGTACCCGCTACAAGCTCAGCCTTGATAGGCGATGCGCTAACTAGCGATGGAACGAGAATCTCGCAAGGACGCAAGTTAGCGAAGGCATCAAGACGTTGACGCAGCTTTAAGAGCCCTGATTCGGGAGTTGGTTCGACGCCCGCCCATTCTGGACCGCCGATGCTGCCGAAGAGAACAGCGTCGCTGGCTAGTGCTTTTTCGAGGACGGTATCTGTGACGGGAGTGCCGTGCTTGTCGATACTGCATCCGCCAACGATGTCTGTGTCTCGCTCGAAACGGATGTCTGGGCGACTTGCCTCGATTATGTCAAGGACTTTGAGGGCCTCGGCCATGATTTCAGGACCGACATGGTCGCCAGGGAGAATGAGGACGCGAAATACTTTGCTGTCTGACATGATGCGAGTGAACAAGTTGAAGTGAATGGTGAGATAGGGAGAGGCTCAGAGGAGGACTGCAGTCTACAAGATAATGGAAACAGTCTAGTACTGGTCTGCCGATCTCGGACTGCTAATCATGCCCGTTGGTGGCTAATGCCGATACTGAATGTGATTATGGATGCAGCCAAGACTTTTCTATTCCTGTGACTGCTAAATTACCCCGCACTCACTAAACCCGGCCCCCGTATTCATTGGTTTCCTCTTCTGGAAGGGAGTGAAACGGAGTCTCCCACCCAAGTCACTAAAACGTGGGGAAGCCAATCACCACATAAAACTACAGACCAAGCAAGATAACACTCTCCCTCTCACTCAATCTACACACTCAACTCCAATCAAAATCTCACATTCATCATCATGTCAGGCCGTCTCCAAGGAAAGACCGCAATCGTCACAGGCGGCGCATCAGGCTTCGGCAAAGGCATCGCCACGAAATTCATCTCCGAAGGCGCCAACGTCATAATCACAGACCTCAACGAACAACAAGGCCAAGCCGTCGCCAAAGAACTATCCTGCTCTTTCACCCGCGCCGACGTGACCAACCCCGATGACTGGCGTCGAGTTCTCGAATTTGCTATTGAGAAGTACAAGCAGCTCGACATCGTCGTCAACAATGCTGGTGCAGCGTACTCCAAGAAGCCAACTGAGGAGGTCACACCCAAGGACTTTGACCTCGTGATGAATGTCAACGTCAAGAGTGTCTACTACTCTACGAACGTGCTGGTGCCGTATTTTTTGAAAGAGGGCAGGCCAGGGTGTTTTATCCAGGTTGCGAGTACGGCGGGGATTAGGCCGAGACCTGAGTTGACGTGGTATAACGCTTCGAAAGCGGCTGTTATTAATGCTACCAAGACGATGGCAGTTGAGTATGGACCCAAGCAGATTCGGTTCAACTCTGTTTCTCCAGTTGTTGGAAGCACTGGCATGTTAGTACTATTTTACACCGGCGATGGGAAATTCCTAATTGAGCGATAGGACACATCTGTTTATCGGCAAGCCTGATACCGAGGAGAACAGAAAGGGCTTCGTTTCCACAATTCCTATGGGCAGACCCTCGACACCCAGCGATATCGCCAATGCTTGTTGCTACTTGGCTAGTGATGAGGCCTCTTTCATTACTGGTGTTGATCTCGAGGTATGGCCACCATCGATGAGCTACGATACACTGATACTAACATGAATCCCGCAGGTTGACGGAGGTCGCTGCGTATAAGCTTAGGAACAGGGTCAGGGCATTTAGTCACTATTTGTTTATTATTAATAAAAATCAAAATGTTATCCATCATATATCTCATTGTCTCAAATGGTTCTCCAGTCCTTGAACAAGATCATTTTAAATTTCAATCCTGGAGCTATATGCAGTGATTTGCTGGCAAATTTTTGGTCCTCAATGGCACGCAGCGATATTGAGAATTGCTACTCGATTGTTAGCTCAAGCTGCACGGCTCACGATTAGATTCCCTTCCTAATTGGCATTAGTGTCAGATGTTCCTGTGATGCTTCAGCGCGGGGTAAAAGCGGACCTTGCCATGGTCCCTGTGACGGGTCAGCCGGTCCCTGAACCGGAAGGATATCATCGGCCGATTGACGGACCAAGAAACTAACTCTGACGATCTATCATATCAGGCACGCATCATCATCCACCCAAAATTCAATTCTTTTTCTTGAGATAATCACTCCTCAGACTCTCTTTTCCCTCCTTCCACACCACGAACAAACATCATCATGGGAAGCTCACATCATCTCCCCTTCAGCCTCACAGACGATTCCCTATTTCATCCCCAGTCTCTCATCAATGGAGAATTCGTCTCCTCAAAAGAAGGCAAGACCTTCGGTGTCATCGACCCAGGAACCGGCAAGACCTGGGCATCATGTCCAGACTGCACAGCAGCCGATGTTGATGAAGCAGTGAAGTCGTCCTATGAAGCCTTCAAGAGCTACTCAAAGACAACACCGCGCTTCCGCGCTCAAACCATCATGAAATGGTATAATTTGATGGTCGCGGCACGAGAGGACCTTTCTCATCTTCTTGTTCATGAGACTGGCAAGCCGTTGGAAGAGGCTCGCGGTGAAATTGACTATGCGCTTACGTTCGTCTGGTGGTTCTCCGGTGAAGCTGATAGAGCGCATGGGTCCTCAATTACCTGTGCTATTCCTGGTCGACGCGCCATGACTATCAAACAACCTATTGGCGTTGCGGCTGCTCTTGTGCCGTGGAACTTCCCTATCGCTCTAGCATTGCGTAAAGCAGCTGCTGCTCTCGCTGCGGGGTGCACAATGGTTATCAAGCCCTCGCCCGAGACACCCCTCACAGCAGTTTCGGTCGCTTATCTAGCGTTGAAAGCAGGCTTTCCACCCGGTGCCCTCAATGTTGTTACAACGTCACTTGGGAATACCCCAGCAGTCGCTGAAGCTCTTTGCCTGAACCCGTTTGTGAAGAAGGTGAGTTTCACTGGTAGCACGAGGGTTGGCAAGATTATTGCCAGTCTATGTGCCCAGAATCTCAAGAAGACGACGTTTGAGCTTGGCGGGAACTGCCCCTTCATCGTGTTCGATGATGCCAATGTTGATCAGGCCATGAACCAGCTCATGGCGCTGAAGTGGAGGCATGCGGGTCAAGCTTGCGTCACGTCTAACAGAGTATTCGTTCAGAGTAATATCTATGACTCTTTTGTTGAGAGACTTGTATCTGAAACTCGGAAGCTGAAGCTAGGCCATGGTATGACGGATGGTGCTACGTTGGGCGCGTTGACGACTACGCGAGGCCTCGATAAAGCAGAAGAGTTGTATGAAGATGCTGTCAGTAAGGGAGCAAAAGCTGTCCTCGGAACAGGGAAACGCTACGACGGGGAGGGCTATTTCATGGAACCGACTATCCTAACAGAGATGAAGGACGAGATGCTCATGACACACGAGGAGATCTTTGCCCCTCTCCTTGGCGTCTACCGCTTTGATTCAGAAGGGGAGGTTGTTCAAAGAGCCAACGATACACCTTATGGCCTAGCAAGCTATGTGTTTACCAAGAACGTGGATAGGCTATGGAGAATGTTTGAGAACCTTGATGCTGGAATGATTGGGCTGGTAAGTCGATGCACTTGATTTGTTAATAAGGAGGAAGCTAACCTATGGTGTAGAACGCAGGTAACAGCTCTTCAGCTGAGGCGCCCTTTGGAGGAATCAAGGAGAGTGGACATGGAAAAGAGAGTGGTAAGGATGTTGCTATTGATGAGTTCTTGATCACCAAGACGGGCACCATGACTGTTGAGGGGCAATACTAAGTTATGTAATTTAATATTGAACTCGTCAATATCGACTAACATCTCTATCACTTGGCGTGTATTTCTAACCAGACTTTGCTTCTTTGCTCGTTGAAAGCTCAAGTAGAACTATATCTAAGCCAGAAGGATTGGGATTGGTGGCGATGGTATCTTGTGGAGCAATAAATCAGATGATAAATTAGAAGATCTTTATATTTTTAGGCAAAGTAGATCAGTCTAAGCTAAAATCGACAAAATGCAATTCTTATTCACTATCTCCCTCTAAGTATACAGATATTATTGCGGCATCGCGCATCTTGACCGGTCTTGTGGGGCTCCGGCGCCCCCTTGGCCACTGATCTTGCGGCGATGTCGGAAAATACTTTTGCCGATCATGAGCTTGTAATTTTTACTTTTTCGTAAATGTTTCGCTTAGCAACAACCCTGTGCTATTCACCCAAGCTTGTGCCCGATGACCCTAAAATAGTCAAATATCCATTCGTCAGGGATCGACGATGAAGAAGTTCAAGCGCAGTGCACAATCGCAACCAAAGCATGGCAAACCAGCCTCCAGCGGTGCATCCAAGGCCCCAGTTGCACCACCAGTCCGCCGCCCAGGATGGACTGGCCCAAGCTATCTACACAAACCCGCCAAAAAGACGCCTACAGCAGTGAAGGATACTGCTGGCTCGATAGAACAGGTTCAGAGTCTATCTGTTCAACATCAACAACTCATTCTTGACACAGTCAGAACTACATTTCCTGCCGTGGATGAATTCAGTGCTTTGAAACCAGTGTTGCGCGAGATCAGGGAGGCTCTTGAGCAAAAGGACTATTGCAAAGCGTTCGGGAGCGAAGAGTTCTTGGAGGCTTATACGATTCGTTGGAGCCCGAGTAAGGCTCTGACGATGGGAAATGTGTTGGCGTGGATGTGCAGTGAGATGAGCGAGGCTGAATGGGTCCAACAATTTCTTCACAATGATGGGCAGAAGTCTTCCAAAATTGTGTGCTTTGGGCGAGGAGGGTCTGACTTGTTAGCGTGCGTGGCATTGCTAAAGCACTCTCATCAAAGCAAACTCGACGAACTTCCCCGGCTTGAGTCATCTGATCACGACGACAGCGCTATGGTTGATCTCAACCTCATTGACAGGCACGATTGGTCAGGCATTGTCAAGAAACTACAATATACTCTCACACATCCTCCTCCTCTTTCCAAATATGCAACAGCCAAGGCGCACGCTTCAAATATCTCTGCCATCCCACCTCACGCCATAAATCTAGCAGTCAACAACTTGGACATCCTCGAAAGCGGCATTACAACTCTACGTGCGATGATTGGGCCGAACCCGGCACTGATCACTATCTTCTTCACACTCCACGAATTCTACTCCATCTCAATATCCAAAACGACCGCTTTCTTATTGAGACTGACCGAGACGGCGCCTAAAGGAAGCTTATTACTTGTTGTGGATAGCCCTGGAGCTGATGTGGTGCTACCTGGTAGTAGCGACAATGGACAGGAAAAGAAATACCCTCTTGAGTGGCTACTTTACCAAGCTCTTCTACCGCCCAAGAGCGCAGATTCAGAGGAAGAGGAACAACCAGCTTGGGCGAAACTTGTCGAAGGTGGCCATGAGAAGGAGTACAAGTTACCTACGGGACTGAGATATCCAGGAAGTTTGGAGAATACCAGGTTCCAGGTGCACCTATTGGAGCGTTTATAGCGGAACGTTTATGATACCAGGTTTTCATACAGCAGCTATTCTGGAATCAAATTGCCAACCGTACCGGGGCTGCTGCCTAATTCTACCCCCAATCGTAATTATAAGTCACGGCTCCAGACGACAAGATCGTAAAACAAAGTAGACAAATAAAAAGAATGCACTGCGGGGCGTAAAACAGAAAAGATGTTACGGAATATCCTCTAGAATGGTTATATAATGTTTAAACTAAATAACTGTGAAAACTATTCTCGCACGTAGTTTTTTGTAGAGAATTGGATTATGGATTTGTTTATGTAGGGTAGTTTAACCGGAGGATGGATGACGTTGAGCCAAGATTGCCAAAGGTGGATTAGCGCGAGATAAAGAAGGATAGTATTCCCGTCACTATGCCCGGCCATTGCGATAACGCTCTGGTTCCTGTGATGATGCTGATAAGAGGAGTCGAGTTCGTCGGAGCGTGCCACCCCCGCAAGCGTCTCCGGGTTCTGCACCAGACCAAATAAGGAAACTAACCAAGTCTTTAGTCAAGTCCGCGCTATTTACACGAGTCAACAGCCAAAAATGCATGATAAGCAGATCCAACTTTAACCCTGCATCATTTGCATTGCGTTATATCCTCCATCTCCATTTCTGCCCCATAATCCACCTCATTCGGAAAGTAATCTACCACTCATCACAGTCCTTCATCCTCTACTCTCGTAATAATGCCTCGGTCAAAGACCAACAATTTCCCAAGGGGCAAGCCACGTGGTATTCGCCGAGATCGGGACTGTCAGACCTGCAAAGCCCGGGGCGTCAAATGCGATCTCAACAGACCGCGCTGTCGACCCTGCGTCGAATCAGGTTACGCATGCGGAGATTATCCACAGCGAGTTGTATGGGCAGCGAATCCGACGCCGAAGCCGAGCAGGGCCGAGAATAGAAATGCTGTTATTGAGAAGTCGCTTGCGACGGATCAGCATGAGGTTGTGGAGCACTTGTTGGCGTTTGGGAGTAGTTTGAAGACTGCGAGGTTGGCGACGAATGATGATCTCTGTGTGGATCAGGGCTTGGGGCTGATTGATCAGGTTGATTACTTTTTGAGGGCGAGGATTAGCAAGAGGAGGGGATCAACGACTGACGCTGCTTTGCCGACCTCACCCTCATCGTTATCGTCGGGGGAGGGAGCGCAGGACGACGATACGCTTATGTGGCATCGACTTGCAGCTCTCAAGAGTCTTAGTGAGGCTCTGAACACTGCTGATCCAGCTGCTTTCCTGGGTATAGCCGTCTTTGCGTTCTTTGAGGTTGTTTCAGATGGCGTCTTTGGTGAATGGGACTGCCATCTACGTGGAGCCCGCTCATTACTAGACTGCCATTGCAGCAATAGTGAAGAGTTCCAGCAATTTTCAAGGCGCTTCACTGGTCTAGAAGAGATTGTCGCCTATTTCGCATGGTGGGATACCATTGGTGCCCTGGTCAGACAGTCCACCAGCAACACCAAGAGCGGCCTCATCTTTGACGACTGGCATCGAAGTTCGCTAGGCCAAGACTTCTTCGATAGAGTTGGATGTCCAGCAGAAACATTCTGGCTTTTCGTCTCTCTGGTTCAAAACAAAGACTCCACCAATTTATCAGAGAGTCTCACTCGAGCAATGGCGCAGCTTCTAAAGCTCGGAATGGACAAGACAGAGAAAGGGAAATGCAGTGATATATACCGCTGCGCCGCTGTGATAGCTGTTCTCACAACCTCTAATGGAAATGAAGAGACGGTTTCTGAGGTAACCATGGAGTTTGCTGTGGACAGGATCTGTCATATCATTGAATCCGCTTGCTCGAGATCCCGATACTATCCGCATATGGCTACACCTGCATACCTAGCGGGAATGAGAGCTACTTCTTCGGCGCAATGCAAGATATTGGGCACGTACTGGAGGAATTGTGAGATGGGAGATATTCCTCGATATTCTGGGGTTCACATACAATGTGAAGAGATATGGAGGAAAAAGGGCTTAATATGATGGAACACAACAAGTAGATACATATTAAGGAAAGCAATGGTTATTGCCGTAGGTGAAATAACTAAATAGTAGTTAATACCCTCTGAAAAGAGGAAGCCACTTTGTAGTCTAACAGCCTGTATTTGATCTGCATTTCCTTATACCAAGCTTATACCAAGCTAATCTCCGACTCTACTACACTTTCAAACCAATCCATTTTACATACCTGAAAGACTCCTATGCGCTGAAAGGTCGCATCATCTTTCTTGCAGAGCATAAGCCCCTCTTCAAGTGTCAGTTGCAAGCACCAGACCTCTTCCATACTCTCTTCGTCAAAGTCAAAAATTCCTAGCGCCACAAAAGCTGACATATCTTTCTTCAGACTCCCTTCCTTCATGTCCTTGCGCCCTAGCACAACTGGTCGACGCATAGTACCCGCTGGCCTCTTCTGCTTTCGAAGTGAAGCGATGAACTCGCTAGACGGTGTTCTCGTGAGGATAATGGCTTCTTGAACCCGCCCCAGAAGCTGCAGCTCGCAAGACGGCATGTGTAGCGCATCAGCTCCACAATGAGGATCTACAGTCCAACGATCTTGCTTCGGCCTGATCAATGGGATTCCGCTTTCGCTCTCTGTCTTCATCCTCCGGAATTGCTGAAGTGTGAGAGGTTTGACGCCACCTTGAATGGAAGCCCAAGACCAAGAAGGCGCTCTTATCACGGGGGCGGGTGCAAATATAGTCGGCAGAGGTCTCGTTGCCGGTCCAAAGAAGCTGCTCACTCTATAACCAGGTCTCCATAACAAACATCGAACAAGGTCACAGTCCCAGAGACCGGCGAGGTAACGTGACTGTAGGGCCTTAGAGATAGGCTCGGCGATGGAGGCAAGGGCAGCGAAGATATCATGAGGGTTTGATAGTTGGCGTCTAGAGAAGTCGACTACAATCTCGTCCCAATACTGTAGGAGTCGATCTCGGATCAATTGCGTATCTCCACTACCAGCGTTTAGAAAGCGGTGTAGTAAGATGGATTTACCCTCCTGATAGCTGCGATCTTCCGAGTAACCGGAGCTTCGACACAGGAAAAAGAGCTGCTCTTTGCCGAAGAACACAATTCGACGGCTCAATCTCTTCTCCTGACAACACCATCCGCGAGTCTCAGTAACACCGTAGTCAGCAGATCTCAACGGGCCAACAATAACATCCCCACCTTGGCCATCACCAAGAGGAAACTCGCAACAAGGAGCAGGTTGTTTGTAACTATTGGGGATAAAGGAGTTGCGAGCATCGCCTGATCTCCCTGCGGTGATAGTAAGGGTTGCGTGGCCATATACCTTCGCCATGAGCTTTGATTCACGTTCCCAATCATCTTTGTCTCCTTGGACTATACATAGAGCGTCGATCCAGATATATTGGATACCCAACTGGCGGGCTAACGTTATTGTATCGCGATGTGCGGCTACGAGTCGAGACTCGGAGATGCCTCTTAGCATTTCTTCCATCGTCTTGTGATTGAGGGTGAAAGTGTCTGTACCGGGCCCCCAGCAATATGACAAGGCAAGGTATTTCTCCTTGATGCGCTGGTCAGTAACGACAAGTCGTGGAAGGTCTCCTTGTTCCCCGTTGCCGACGTCGATGACCCTGGTGGGCATGTCGTAAGTCCCCTCAGTACCGCACGCCTGGTGAGACTTTGTACATATTTCGAGGAAACGCTGGATCAAGGTGAGATATGACTCAGGCTCGTGTTCTGCTGTGCAGATCCGTCCAGGTGTTCGAGAACCTGTCGCAGTTCCATCTTTGCTGTTAAACATATTAGAAGCTTTTCTAACATCGTGCTCTAAATACAAGCAATCTTACCCATAAACGGTCAGGTTGATGTAGCTAAGTCCATGGCTGCTTTCCTTCACAGAAGTGATAGGGTTATATCTCCCGCACGATACGATGATGCGCGGCTGAGTGAGTTTAGGACTGTAGTCTGTGAAGTGGACATAAATCCAAAAACCCGGCTCAAACTTAGTAACACCTTCCGGAACTTCACCTTTGAGGACAGATTCAATCTCAGAACCTGACCATTCCCGTCTGAAGCTTGTCCAGCAAAGATGACAAAAGTCGCAGCCGTCTTCAGCGCTTTTCCTCAGCGAGGCGAGGTTTGGGTGGAACTCCAGGTAAAAACGATCTTGATCAACAGTAAAATTGCGGCAGAATGCGCACCGGGGCATGGTGTCTAGGTCCAGTGGTTGGCGAGGACTATTGAACTTATGTTACTTGTAAGGCGCGTGATGTGAGCATCAGCTGTCAGATTGTCGGTCAAGAACGTACATCTAGAAAAGCCATCGTATGACTAAGCCAAGGATCCATCCAAATAATTATTCAGGTCTAAATCCAACACGATGGAATATTTTGAAATGGCAGCTATGCAAGAAAAATTCTAAAAGGCAATTGTTATAAAGAACTGCAATGACGGGGCTATTCCTGCTCCTGTAGATGCTTGACCGCTTGCACTGCCCCCGAAAGCTGGTAGTTGGGCCAGCAGCACAAGGGATGGAATTGGAAGGCGATTGACGAAGCGGCATATTCAGTGATCCTACGTGACGCGCTTCCGAAGCTTCAATGATCAGGGACCAGAACAAGCCTAGCCTGATATGTCTAATAGTTCACGAGGGCCACATCTATAGTCACTGATGGTGCAGTACCCGTCACAATCCACTTCTATAAATCCAGGGCAGGAGATAGCTACTGTCCATCTGACCATTGTGTTAAAATAACTTTATTATGACCGATCTTTCGCCACCTTATAACTCAATATTCCCCAACCTTGACCAGTTTAACCTTTCCTCTAACAATATAGCCACCTTATATGTGTTTTCCTCTAAACCTTCGCCAGTCCTTTTAACCTTTCCTCCTCTACAGCCAACTACATAGCTACCATAGACATATTCTCTTTAAAACCTTTATCTATTTAACCTTTCCTCTATAGTATATCTACCTTTCCTCCTTAAGTTACTAAGTAACTTATATTTACCTTAAAGCTATAACTATAAAGTATAGAGTAATATTAACTAAGCCTAATTT